>CM036777.1:21226228-21340879 GCA_020796225.1 Arion vulgaris | reverse complement strand
GATTTTAGTGTTTTCTTCCAACAGTAGATCTTCAAGAGATTTTAGTGTTTTCTTCCAACAGTAGATCTTCAAGAGACCAAAGAACATCTACATTATCCATCCTCAACTTGCCGAAGACCAATGCTGTTGATGCAAGGATGTCCGCTATCTACTTTCCTCAAATACTAGAGCATGCTCAGAGATCTTTGTGGCGTAGAGGTTAGGTGCTCGTCTCTCGTGACAAAGGTACCAGGTTCGCTCTCTCGTAGAATCATCTGGATATTTTTCCAGGGATACCTGATCTCAGTGTAGGTGAGATCTAGTTCCTAGTCCTATTGAAGACTGACAATAAAACGTAGATCCTGTGTTCAATTTGAGCACGTAAAGGAAACCTTGGCAGTTCAAAATCGAGAAGAGCAGGCTGGAAATCCGCTGCCCGTTCAAAATTAATTTGAAAGGATTAAAATTAAAATACCTACACAAATATCTTAACTATTTGCACAATTACATGGGGAACATCGCCGGTGCTACAGAGTTCGTGCACTGCAGCTGAGATCTTCCTGTGTAAGAAAAAGATCGGAGCACACATGATTACTTACCGAAGTGCAATCATGATGGTCCTATCAATCAATCAATGAAACAATCTTCATGTTCAGGTTGGTAAAGCCACTGAACCACGATGATACATTATTAAGAATATATGAACACACAAAAACACCTTCGTGCTTTTATTTATGAAATACCTGAGCTATCATAACTTACCTATAGGTTCAGGTAGAGCAGGTGTTCCTGTTAACAAGGTGGTCGAGTAGCTACCAAAGTTTTTTTCAAAGTTGGAGCTAGTCTTGAAGTGCTCAAAGTTCACTTTCAGAGATCCCCAGGACCCCATGTACGATCCCCCTACGGTTACATCTACTGCAGACTTTGAGATGTTTGGAGGAAGGTTGGAAGGGAATATAGTAATATTAGTTATTTAGTTACAAGATATTTGATGATGATGATGATGTTTGGAGGGAGGTTGGAAGGGAATATAGTAATATTAGTTATTTAGTTACAATCTATTTGATGATGATGATGTTTGGAGGGAGGTTGGAAGGGAATATAGTAATATTAGTTATTTAGTGCGTTTTGTAGAAGAATCTAGAACGATATCAACAATATGTACGTTAGTGTTTCACTCATCATTAAATAGTTTGTTCTCAGCAACAATATGTACGCTAGTGTTTCACTCATCATTAAATAGTTTGTTCTCAGCAGAACTTTGCCACCCTAACAGTGTTTCAGATTTTGTCCCTCTCACAAAAATCAGGTGTCACGCCTCTGCAGCTTTCATGTTCAAATCATCAGTTACATCCTGAATCCATCTTCTCCGTTGACTTCCTCTTCTCCTATTTGCCAGGATGCTTCCTTCCATAATGGTCTTCTTCAACCCTTCGTGTCTTTTTATATATTCAAAATACTTTTAATTTTCTCATTCTTATTTGTAGCATCAGCCAGTTTTCTTTAGTTTTGAGTTCTTTCTAGATAGATCTATTTGTTCTCTTCTCTGTCCATGATATACGGAGGACTCTTCTGTAACACTTATATTCAAAAGCACATATATGTTTTTCCAGTCTTGTTAAATGTCTATGCTTCACACCCATACGTTGTCACTGGCAATATGCATGCTCTTAGTATTCTGATCAATGTTTTCATATTAGTTCCGTTCCATACTGTTTTTCGTTGTTTAATTTTTTTATTTTTCTGTAAAGTCATGTTTGTTTTTTCTTTCAGTTTCCTTCATCACATTTTCATCTTCTGTTAGTAGTGCAGCAAGATATTCAAAACTGTTCACATTTTCATCTTCTGTTAGTAGTTGCAGCAAGATATTCAAAACTGTTCACATTTTCATCTTCTGTTAGTAGTTGCAGCAAGATATTCAAAACTGTTCACATTTTCATCTTCTGTTGTATGACAAGATATTCAAATGTCACATTTTCATCTTCTGTTAGCATTTGCAGTAAGATATTAAACTGTTACATTTTCATCTTCTGTTAGCAGTTGCAGCAAGATATTCAAAACTGTTCATATTTTCATCTTCTGTTAGTAGTGCAGCAAGATATTCAAAACTGTTCACATTTCCATTTTCTGTTAGCAGTTGCAGCAAGATATTCAAAACTGTTCACATTTTATCTCCTGTTAGTAGTTGCAGCAAGATATTCAAAACTGTTCACATTTTCTCTCTGTTGATAAAAATATCATTTGTCATGTTTGTTTTATCTGTTGTCATTATTTTTGTTTTTGCTACATTGAGATTTTGATAGGTTTGTCACCTCTCGGTGGCGTCTGTGGCTTAGGGGATAGTGACTCGGTCTATTAACGTCGACGTTCTGAGTTCGAATCACGCTGCGGACAATTTGGTTGCACATTTTTTCGTGTTGATTTTTACAAAAGGACGATGGAACCACACGTTCAGAAAGCAATAGCAAACTACTGAACGTAATAATGCCTAGAAAAATCACAAACAACGTTAAAAAACGGGTTGATTCGCAAAGTCATGTAAAGGGTATGCAATTAACCTTTTAGTGACCTCTCACCAGCTGGCACCATTACTACAACACCCAAAGATCAAGATGGAAGTGAAAAGGCAGATGATACAAAGTATTTTCCTACCAACACTTTGTTACCAGTGACAAACTTGGTCTCTGACAGCAACACATCACAGAAAGCTCACCACGTGTGAAATTAAATGCTTGAGGAAGGCAGTGGGAGTTACCAGGAAAGACAGACTACGAAATGAAGACATCAGAAGCAGAGTCGGCATAATTTCACTCGCCGAATACATTGAATGACAACAAATGCAGTGGTTTGAACATTTAATGAGAATGGAATACAACCAACCACCAATAACAGCATACAATAAAAAGATATCGGGTGCTAGAGCTAAGGGAAGACCAAGAAAAATATGGATAGACAATATCAAGACCACACTACATAACCACGGATATAACACAACAAAGGCGACTCATCTAGCCCTAGAACGTAAATTAAAGTTGCCATCCCTACGCTTAACGACAAGATTGGACAGCAAACTGCATCTTCCACCTGGGAATAGACAATAGAAAATAGATACCTCTCTCTATTGTGCTTTTTAAAACCCAGATTGAGGCATAGACTCTTGATCAACTCATGCCAAGTCTTCCTATCTCTAGCTATCTCATGCATCTCCCCCAGCTCTTCTGTTAATCTCTGTCTCCAAATCTCTTTCCTATCTCTAGCTATCTCATGCATCTCCCCCAGCTCTTCTGTTAATCTCTGTCTCCAAATCTCTTTCCTATCTCTAGCTATCTCATGCATCTCCCCCCCCAACTCTTCTGTAAACAGCTGTTAATCTCTGTCTCCAAATCTCTTTCCTATCTCTAGCTATCTCATGCATCTCCCCCCCCAACTCTTCTGTAAACAGCTGTTAATCTCTGTCTCACAATCTCTTTCCTATCTCTAGCTATCTCATGCATCTCCCCCCCCAACTCTTCTGTAAACAGCTGTTAATCTCTGTCTCCAAATCTCGTCTCCGTGTATTTCTAGGCTTCCCTTTCTTTCCAGATTCGAACCCACGATTTTCGGAAGGCAATGCAAAGGCTTAACTATCTACCAACAGAGATCCCCTTAATAATAATTAGATAGAAAGTACTAATATGGAAGAACAATTTCATGAATTCACGAAGATAGAAAGTACTAATATGGAAGAACAATTTCATGAATTCACGAAGATAGAAAGTACTAATATGGAAGAACAATTTCATGAATTCACGATGATAGAAAGTACTAATATGGAAGAATAATTTCATGAATTCACGAAGATAGAAAGTACTAATATGGAAGAATAATTTCATGAATTCACGATGATAGAAAGTACTAATATGGAAGAACAATTTCATGAATTCACGATGATAGAAAGTACTAATATGGAAGAACAATTTCATGAATTCACGATGATAGAAAGTACTAATATGGAAGAATAATTTCATGAATTCACGAAGATAGAAAATACTAATATGGAAGAACAATTTCATGAATTCACGATGATAGAAAGTACTAATATGGAAGAATAATTTCATGATTTCACGAAGATAGAAAGTACTAATATGGAAGAACAATTTCATGAATTCACGATGATAGAAAGTACTAATATGGAAGAACAATTTCATGAATTCACGATGATAGAAAGTACTAATATGGAAGAACAATTTCATGAATTCACGATGATAGAAAGTACTAATATGGAAGAATAATTTCATGAATTCACGAAGATAGAAAATACTAATATGGAAGAACAATTTCATGAATTCACGATGATAGAAAGTACTAATATGGAAGAACAATTTCATGAATTCACGAAGATGAAAGTACTAATATGGAAGATAATTTATGAATTCACGATGATAGAAAGTACTAATATGGAAGAATAATTTCATGAATTCACGAAGATAGAAAGTACTAATATGGAAGAATAATTTCATGAATTCACGAAGATAGAAAGTACTAATATGGAAGAATAATTTCATGAATTCACGATGATAGAAAGTACTAATATGGAAGAACAATTTCATGAATTCACGATGATAGAAAGTACTAATATGGAAGAACAATTTCATGAATTCACGATGAAAGTACTAATATGGAAGAATAATTTCATGAATTCACGAAGATATAAAGTACTAATATGGAAGAACAATTTCATGAATTCACGAAGATAGAAAGTACTAATATGGAAGAACAATTTCATGAATTCACGATGATAGAAAGTACTAACATGGAAGAATAATTTCATGAATTCACGATGAAAGTACTAATATGGAAGAATAATTTCATGAATTCACGAAGATAGAAAGTACTAATATGGAAGAACAATTTCATGAATTCACGATGATAGAAAGTACTAATATGGAAGAATAATTTTATGAATTCACGAAGATAGAAAGTACTAATATGGAAGAATAATTTCATGAATTCACGAAGATAGAAAGTACTAATATGGAAGAACAATTTCATGAATTCACGAAGATAGAAAGTACTAATATGGAAGAATAATTTCATGAATTTACGATGATATAAAGTACTAATATGGAAGAACAATTTCATGAATTTATGGTGATATTCTCTTCTTATTCTTCTTCTTTATCTTCTTCGAATACTTCATATCGATCACTTGTTAAATCACTCTTTGTGACTTGTATGTGATCTGAGCCCGAGTGATTATACGTTGTTCCAGTTATGCGCCTACAAGTAAGCAAGCCCATCCGATTTCTATGACGCTTTTTATTTACTAGGGTAGCTTGGATAGAGAAAGAACAAATAGATCTATCCAGAAAGAACTCAAAATCAAAGAAAACTGGCTGATGCTACAAATAAGAAAGAGAACATTGAGATAATTTGGACTTATAAAAATACATGAAAGGCTGGAGAAGACCATCATGAAAGAAGGCATACAAGAAAAGAGGAGAAGAGGAAGACCACAGAGAAGATGGATTCAGGATGTAATAGCTGCAGAGGTAGGACATCTTGCTTATGAGAGATAGAAATTCTGAAGGACTGTTGGGGTGGCAGAGTCCTACTCAGTACAAGCTATTTGATCATGATCTTCACTATGATCCTATCTTAATCGCCTCTTACGACATGTCTTGTAGGTGGCAGTGTTACTATTCTCTGCTCCCCTTGCGCGCCCCAGCAACACACGGCGTAATGAAGTTGAGAAAGAAAACATATGAAAGTTGAACAAATGTGTTAACTTACAGTTTTCGAAACATGATCAAAGAATTCAGCAAGTGTACTCTCACGTCGGGAGCTGTTCTTTGTTCCAAGTTCGACTTCTATTGTTATATGCTGGCGGAAAGTGAAATATAGAACAATTACAAATATTATAGAACAAAATTGAAGCTTTTGAGAGAGCATACAAGTTCTTAGAACATCCTAGAGGTTTGGTCGGTACAGTCTTTAAAACTTGAGTTAACATGCAACGAATACAATATGAGAATAAACATCGACAGAAGCAAAGTAATGACATTCGCCAGAGAGGAAATCATAACCAATATTTGCATCGACAATCGCCAGTTAAAGCAAGTGAAAGACTTGACATATCTAGGGAGCATTTTGTTCAGCAAATAATGGAAGAATAACTAATGAAATTTAACATAAATGCAATAAAACAAATTATATACTAAGACACATTGAACCAATTTTAAAATGCAAGTATGCCACCATGAACACAACAAGAGTAACGTTCAACACAATCTTTCTCTCAATATTATGCTACCAGTGCCAAACCTGACGCTGACAGCAAATGATAGAAGAAAACTAGTCACAACAGAGATGAAGTGTCTACGCAGAATGATGGGTGTAAAAGAAGAGAACTAGTCACAACAGAGATGAAGTATCTACGCAGAATGCTGGGTGTAACAAGAAGAAAACTAGTCACAACAGAGATGAAGTGTCTACACAGAATGCTGGGTGTAACAAGAAGAGACCGGTTGAGAAATGAAGACATCAGGACAAAAAGGGGGTACAACATCAAGACTGAACTTCATCAAGAAACAACAAATTTAATGGTTCGGCCACATAAGCAGATTACCAACAGTTAGTGCACATCAAAGAGAATGTTGCTCTTATACAATGGACACAAAGCAAAAGACCGACCTCGCAAAAGGTGGACCTCAGAGATAACAGAGGCTACGAAAGACATGGTTTATGAAGCGTCACCAAAGCCCGTTCTAGAAATCTCTTCTTACCCTGAATCTGTGAGGCAAATCAGGACTGGAGAAAAGAAAGACAAGGCGCATACAGAAGCTCGCTCTAGTGCAGCGTTTCCCAAAGTGGGCGGTACTGTGGGCGCTGAAGATTTCTAAGGGGGCGGTAGTGAGCTCGGAAGCATTTGGGGGGCGTTCAGGCGATCTATGGGGTTGGTGGCTCCTTACAGAACAAATTAATAATATATATTTAAAAATTAATTATTTTAGTTTTTTTGCGATTGAATAATCATTTAAACCTTTAATTCATCTCATGCCTGTTTTACACAATCCATTTTTCCAGCATCAGAAAAATGTATATACAGTAATCGCTCTCCAGCTAAATATAATCACATCAACGATACTGTCTGTCTTTAATCAAATTACAGTAGCAATGTGTTGCATGATACTAAAATAACAAGCTGTATAAACATGTTACTACATTTATTCACGCACGAAGATAATGAATACAGGTTACTGTTCACGTAAATAGTGACTACGATGTGCGGAAACCTACAAATATGGTCTGATCAGAGCGGATCAGATCAGATCGGAAGGAAACCGAAGGAGGCTGCTGTGATACGTAACACATTGGCGTTTAACCCTTTGAACCCTGGCCGCCTTTGCCTTAAAAATCACTTCCACGGGGCTCCTGAGCAAAAACAGCCCATATTAGAGTTATATTAAAACACGATAATTTAGTACAGTTATGTGCTCTATAATTTGTTATTAACTTACTCCATCATCTCCGTTATTCCTGCTTATTATCTATTTTCAGAATACTAAACTTTAAACTTGATTTGATTTAATATAGGAGTATGGCCACAAAACTCCCGTATTTGCAGATTTTGTTTCCATATTGAATACTAATCGATTGAAACATTTCTTTCATGTCTAAATGATTGTCTAATTCACTCTTCAAATTTAGAACATTTTTTCAACATGAAAATACTTAACTAATTACCGTATCAGTACCAAAATAAAATCACACAAACGCGTCCGTCATCTTGCAAAACCACGTCGAACAAGCGCATTATGTTTGATGTCACATTTGTACACAATTTATTATCAAATACCGAAAAATAATGAAAAAATAATCTCAAACCGCTATATCGGGAGCTCGGGGCAGACAACACTTATATTCGATCACGAAATATCAGGAGCCCGGGTTCTAAGGGTTAATGACAAAGCAAAATGAATAACAAAATGATAAAACTAACACACAAAAACAACGTTTCGGTCATAGACCTTTATCAAAGGAACAAATACAGACAAGGAATCTAAACTAAAGCATAGATCTAAATGAAAAGGATTACTAGAGATAGATGCGTCAAATACTCACCTGTTCCCAAGCACACCGTGCAAACACTAAAAGTCTACACGTGGCGGTATCACCACATCGGGTAGCAGAGGCGGGCGTCTCAGGCCACCTCCGATACGGAAAGACGATGTTGCAAGTGTATGCTGGGTGAAGATTAAACAGGGGGAGACAACTCTCTAATATGGGAAGCAGTGCCAGGAGAAGTAATTAGAACCGTACCAACACGAAAATAGTGCTCTCCCCCATTCCCACAATAATCGATCCCATAAGTATTTGTCAGAGGAAACAAGTGAGGAAAAGGATGATAAGAATTTCTGAGTAGGAACAAGAGAAAACATGGCACCAGACTGGTGTAAAGCTGCATACCTGTGATGGTGGTGGGAACTCGACATACGTCGGGCTGAAGAGACATAAGGTCTACTAGGTCAATCTGCATAATAAATGATCAAGGAACGGACAACTCCAAACTCAATTGTCAGAGTGCTAGAACTATAGTCACTAATTAAAGCATGAGAGCGGAGCCGTACAAATATGCATAATAAATGGTCAATGTTATGTTATGTTATGTTATGCGATCGACGTCACGGCACATTGGGCATTCCCATGCATGCTCTGTCCTCCGCTGCAGCACCCATCCTAAAGTCCATTTGCTCACCGTACCCATGAGAAGTTGATTACTATATCTTCTCTCTCCACCACGAAGACGACACTGTCTGGCATGTCCACACTTAACGCCTAATTCTCGAACTTGTTCCAGTGTCTGAGACGTGCCCATGTCACTTAGTTGAGAGCTACCGCATTGATGATATCGGCTCTGTCCATACTTCTTCCCGTTTGAGTCGGGGCATTGTTTGCAAGAAAGTCTGCACGCTCGTTACCCTGCACTCCAGCATGTCCAGGTGTGTACAGCCAAGTCATTTTCTTGAGATGTGATCTCCGAATGCTGTCCACCCATTCCACAAGCATACTTCCAGATTCAATCATTTGAAACATATTCATCGAGTCTGATATGATGATCATATGGATAACCTGTTGCTCAGCCACCCATGACCGATCCCTGAGCAGCAGTGATCTCCATAGTTATGCTCGATATCGTTGTCTCAAAGCTGCAGTCCTCATGAAGTGTGCGACCATTTCGCTGTTGAAAAGCCACAATGATCTGTTTCCTCATCTGACAGAGCCATCGGTGAATTATGATATCAACTGGATGAGTGCTCATCCACAGTGCAAATCTCGCATTGCACGCCCTGGGTCCATTTCTCAGCGTCTCCCAGGTACTGACAACCAGGGTGTAAGCAGTCATATCTTCTGATATAGGCATCCATTCTTCACCATGTCTCAGCTCATCTAAGTACAGACCTGTTTAATAATATCTCTGCCTCGGCCATCCAGGATCGCCTCTCTCAATCGTAGCCCTGTTTAATAAATGGTCAAGTAACGACAACTCCAGACTCATTGTCAGAGTGCTAAACTATAGTCACTAATGACTCCAAAGCATGGAGGAGCCTCAATATACAAGTAGGAAAGCTGGTGTCAAGAGCGGCTACGTAAGTGCACATTGAGCTGAAAGGCGAAACATGACGGTCTAATGGCCAGGGATACAAGAGGAGATATGGGAGAAGAACGACGAAAGAGGTGGGACGTTAAATAAAGAAAAAGGAGGGGTTGGATTGCCTGGAGTGGAAGGAAGGGTGGGAAGAGCAGGAAAAAGAACACTAAGCGTACTGAGTCGTATATTGATCTCTTTCGGTCCACACATCGAGTTGGACGATCAGGCGACATTCCAACGCTAGCCGGCTGCGGTTATCTGAGGAGCACGGCACCAAACAGGTGATCGAGACATCTCGACTACCTCGGTCCTGGCCATTGAAGTGGACCGCCACTGTGGATGCGCTGTTGGGATATCCTGAGGTGCTGAGAGAAGGGTCAGCAAGCGTACGTCTGTCTCCCTACGTACGGATTCCGAGCGCTTAGACAGAATGGCATAGATGCGGTTGCGGGAGACAGAGGAGAAGCCATGTCGGATAGTGAACGGTGTCTGGGGAAGAAATGGTGAGACCTTAAAAAGTAAGGACAGGTGAAACAACGGACATAGAGCACGTGACAGTTCAGTGTCGCTCGAGATGCGAAGCCTACTACGAACCAGAAGGTCACGTAGGTTCTTATCCGCCGGAAGACCACTAAGGATGGGAAGGGGGAGAAGAAAGACTGGTAGGAAGACGGTCTTTCTGCATGATCCGTAGCTCGGAGATGAATCATAAGAGCTGGAGCATTGTGCGGTGAAGGTGAGCACCAATTTGGTGCGGTCGGAGGGACTGTGGACGGAGAGGGCAGTGTGTCGAGAGATGGAAGAACACGGCAAAGGAGTTGGCGAGATTTCCCTTGGGGTAAAGATGGCGTTGAAGAAGTCAGCATCTAGTGAGCATTACGACGAAAATAGGTCGTCATGGCACAAGCGTCGGAGACGTAGAAGTGAGAGAATGGTGAGAGTCTCGGCAACCCTGGGGATGCGTATAGAAGACAGCTGTGAGAATCAGTGGTTTGTATAGCACAGTAGTGCGAGAGAGAGACACCGATAGAGACAATGGTGTCCAGGAAGTCCACCGACGTGAGAGACGGAAGTGGTAAGCTTGATCGAGGGATGGAAGTCACCGACGAATCGGATAAATTGTGATAACTCACTGTCGAAATGTAGTCACTCACTCGTCGTCAATTGACCGATATTACAAACTTTTAAGAATGCACCTTCACATTAATTTGTAATTTTTCTTTGTATTTTTACTTTGAAATTGAAAGCAATAATTTGTAATAAATTTGATGGTGTTTTAATTATTACAATAATATTCTACTAATGCCATCAATCTCTTAATCTGTATTCTAATTTTCATAGTTAAACCATTGTATGAAACTGCATAATATTATTCAAGTATACACTTTACAATCTTTACATATGGGTTACGTTTTATCCAAATCTGTATAGCAATAACTGTGTTCAAGATGAATCATATATTGGTCACTACTTTACAATAATTTACAACATAAGCAGTCACGTATCATTAGTTGATATTTGTGAGATCTCAATTGTAGCATAAGCAGTCATGTATCATTTGTTGATATTTGAGGATCTCAATTGCAACATAAGAAGTCATGTACCATTAGTTGATATTTCGGGGTCTCAATTGCAGCATAAGCAGTCATGTATCATTAGTTGATATTTCGGGGTCTCAATTGCAGCATAAGCAGTCATGTATCATTAGTTGATATTTGAGGATCTTAATTGCAACATAAGAAGTCATGTATCATTAGTTGATATTTGAGGATCTCAATTGCAGCATAAGCAGTCATGTATCATTAGTTGATATTTGTGAGATCTCAATTGTAGCATAAGCAGTCACGTATCATTAGTTGATATTTGTGAGATCTCAATTGTAGCATAAGCAGTCATGTATCATTTGTTGATATTTGAGGATCTCAATTGCAACATAAGAAGTCATGTACCATTAGTTGATATTTCGGGGTCTCAATTGCAGCATAAGCAGTCATGTATCATTAGTTGATATTTAGGGGTCTCAATTGCAGCATAAGCAGTCATGTATCATTAGTTGATATTTGAGGATCTTAATTGCAACATAAGAAGTCATGTATCATTAGTTGATATTTGAGGATCTCAATTGCAGCATAAGCAGTCATGTATCATTAGTTGATATTTTGGGGTCTCAATTGCAGCATAAGCAGTCATGTATCATTAGTTGATATTGGAGGATCTCAATTGCAGCATAAGCAGCCATGTATCATTAGTTGATATTGGAGGATCTCAATTGCAGCATAAGCAGTCATGTATCATTAGTTGATATTGGAGGATCTCAATTGCAGCATAAGCAGTCATGTATCAATAGTTGATATTTGTGAGATCTCAATTGCAGCATAAGCAGTCATGTATCAATAGTTGATATTTGTGAGATGTCAATTGTAGCATAAGCAGTCATGTATCATTAGTTGATATTTGTGAGATCTCAATTGCAGCATAAGCAGTCATGTATCAATAGTTGATATTTGTGAGATCTCAATTGCAGCATAAGCAGTCATGTATCAATAGTTGATATTTGTGAGATCTCAATTGCAGCATAAGCAGTCATGTATCAATAGTTGATATTTGTGAGATCTCAATTGCAACATAAGCAGTCATGTATCATTAGTTGATATTTAAGGATCTCAATTGCAGCATAAGCAGTCATGTATCATTAGTTGATATTTAAGGATCTCAATTGCAGCATAAGCAGTCATGTATCATTAGTTGATATTTGTGAGATCTCAATTGCAGCATAAACAGCCATGTATCAATAGTTGATATTTGTGAGATCTCAATTGCAACATAAGCAGTCATGTATCATTAGTTGATATTTGAGGATCTCAATTGCAGCATAAGCAGTCATGTATCAATAGATGATATTTGTGAGATCTCAATTGCAGCATAAACAGCCATGTATCAATAGTTGATATTTGTGAGATCTCAATTGCAACATAAGCAGTCATGTATCATTAGTTGATATTTGTGAGATCTCAAGTTTTTAAGTCGCTTATCTGTCGTACTGAAGGCTATGGTCTCAAATCCGGACCGAGATACATGTGCAATTTTTTCATGAAATTCCTAGGAAAGTTGCAGGAGCTACGGAGTTTGTGTTTGATGCAATGCTCTTATCAGATGGTATGTCATCTCTGTGGACAGGTGTGGAACTATATTGGAAAAACTGGTTCAATGAAGTCAATCCTTGGACCCTTATTTAGTTGCTATTGACATGGAAAATATCAAACGGCAACAATATAGACAAATATTGTAATTGTGGGGGCGTTTGGGGAGAAGGGCGTTACCAAATTTATGTCTTACAAAAGGGACGTTACCAAATGTATGTCTTACAAAGGGGCGTTACCAAATTTATGTCTTACAAAGGGGCGTTACCAAATGTATGTCTTACAAAAGTGCTACAAGACGTTACCAAATTTATGTCTTACAAGGGGTTGCGTTGGCCTGAAAAAGTTTGGGAATCTATGCTCTAGTGTTTTCTTCTTCGATCTGTCGTTGAAAGGCAAAACAGGATTAGAGAATAGGTATAGACATAGGCGGCTCGTCATTAGGGCCAGTGGGGCCCGGCCCACCAAAATATTGAGTAACGTGTACTTATTGTTTTAGACAATATTTGTTCATAATTATTACTCTCAACAGGATACTGATTAGCTACAGTGCAGAAAAGTCCTTATTGACCTAGACAATGATCACGACGACCAATTAAATAATCAAATCAACGAATTACTTTTTTGCAGACGACCAAAGTTTAATATATGAAGATGAAGATCAACTACATCACATGAATTCATTGCTAATAGCATGTAGGAAGTACAACATGAACATCAACAAACAAATGACCGAGACCATGAACATAAGCAGAACACCAAGCCAAGCAAACATACAAATAGACAACACCAGAGTAAAGCAAGTTTCTGAATTCAAATATTTAGGCAGCATTTTCACACAGGACGGAAACCTCGATAGAGAAATAGAGACAAGATGTAAAAATGTACTACAACACCCAAAGAGCAAGGTAGAAGTGAAAAGACAGATGATAAAAGTATTTTCCTACCAACACTTTGTTACCAGTGCCAAACTTGGTCTCCTACAGCAACACACCACAGAATGCTCACCACGTGTGAAATGAAATGCTTGAGGAAGGCAGTAGGAGTCACCAGGAAAGACAGACTACGAAATGAGGACATCAGAAGCAGAGTGGGCATAACTTCATGCATCGAATACATCGAAAGACAACAATAGCAGTTGTTTGGACATTTATTGAGAATAAATAACCAACCACCAATAACAGCATACAATAAAAAGATATCGGGTACTAGAGCTAAGGGAACACCAAGAAAAATATGGATAGACAATATCTAGACCACACTACATAAACACGGATATAACACAACAAGGGCGACTCATCTAGCCCTAGAACGCAAATTAAAGCTCCCATCCCTACTCTTAACGGCAAGAGTGGACAACCAACTACATTTTCCACCTGGGAATAGACAATAGACGATAGACCTTTGAAAGTTGATATATAACGCTAAAATATCACACACACACAGTCTGAAATTTTACATTCAGCTTCTTTCCTCCCTAATTAGTATACGCCCCTGGTCATTAGGGGCCAGTAAGAACAGGCCTACCAAACAGAAAATAATTAACCTGTACTTATTATTTTAGAAATTATTTTTTCGTAATTATTACTTTTAACTTGACACTGATTGGCTTTGAAAGTTGAATATATAACACTACAATATAAATATATCAGAATAATAGAACAACCATATTAATATATACAGTGGCGGCTCGTCATTAGGGACCAGCAGGGCCAGCCTCGCCAGCCCCCAAAAAAATGTGTAACTTGTATATATAATTTTATATATTGAAATATAACCTATCCCACAACCATGATTTTTTTGAATATATGTGTCTGGCCCCACCAACCAAAATAAACACGATCCGCCACTGAATATATAACATATTCATATTTTAAAATATTATAAAGACAAACTCATCATTTCCCATCTAATGCTTCACGCAATGTGCCGAGTACTATTTCTGGGGCTAGTTTACAAGTTCCTACATAAGATGAAACATTGCGACCTCTGACCTTTGATCACTATTGCAATGATAATTGCCAACAAAATTATGTCATTTTCATTCAGCCGGAAGATATATTCATTCTTACTCGACCAAACTACTTCTCAGATAAACAAAGACTCTAGATCACATAGTCCGTTTAATTATCGATTGAATTCTTAATTTTACATAAAATAAACAGTATCAAATTATAGAAAATAATAGTAATAAATAACAAAAACCTAGAATAAGATTAGTTTTAGGGAATTGCTATCTTCTTATCTTATCTTATCTTATCTTATCTTAACACATTTGCCGTGAAGCGGCGTGGGAGAGGTAGTTTCTCTCTTGTGCCATGTTTGTTGTGCTTGACGTTGTCAGTTGTCACAGCCCAGTGTCACAGTCTGTGGCGATGTCCAGGTCACAGCCATCCGATCATGTTCCCCCGATGATTGCAGTCGATTTGCCCTGGAGAACCGCTTTATTTTGTTGTATGACACCTTGCGACCTCTTGGACTCAACGCATTACATTTCTATGTTTCTTAGTACTGTCTTCTCTCATGCCTTGTAATCTATATGTGTATTTGCTCCATATATATAAGTTATTTATTCACTATATTGTTTATTGTTTCTCTTCTTTTCCACTTCTGGTTTTGTGTTGCACTCATTTCGTTATTTTATTCGTTTTTATTCCCAGTTTTTCATTAGATAGGTTTGAATGTTTCTATATGTAATCGTTCATTTGTAGTGTTCCTCGAAATTCGTCATTCTTGTTGTATTGTTTGCTTGATAAAGGCCTTTTGGTCGAAACGTTGCTTTTTATCGTCACTGTTTCTGTATTTTGTAAAACTATAGTATTTCATTTTTACTCGTTTAGCTATTTTTCCAAGTTTTACTGCCAGTCTCCACCCTTTTTTGACTAATTTCACTACTTTGTTTTAGCCCATTTTTTGAAGACGTCATGTACTTCATTTATTAAACTGACCTACATATGAAGTGTTGTGAGACTTTACAATCACACTGTATTACATCATTTCACAGATGAAGACAAATACTTACAGTTCCCCAAGAATCCAAAAACGCCATATACTTGGTTTTATCATAATTCGACGGTAGAGCACACACAGAGGCAGCAAAATTTTCCGTCACTGAGAATGAGTAAACCGGCGCAAGCTCCTTAACGAATCGCTGTTGTCCTAGGTTACACGTGAACTTGCAGTCTTGGAAGACCTTGTGGTCCAACTGTGTCTTTTTCTGAGCATTCTCAAACCTGAATATGACGGGAAAGACGATGTTGAAAGAATAATAAAGAAAGTTGTAGCTATAGTCAAATAAAAAGGGTTTTCTTCTTCTTTCCGTTTGGTTTCGTATGCTCGTCTAAACCATAAGATGAGTTGCCTCTATGAAGCTACATGTCAGTTGGAGTTCCTCGAGAGTTTCCTATAACTTGATCTGTGAGCTTCATTCTTCTTCTTCTTTCCGTTGGGTTTCGTATTGGGTTGGGTTTCATGAGATGAGTTGCCTCTATGAAGCTACATGTCAGTTCGAGTTCCTCGAGAGTTTCCTATAGCTTGATCTGTGAGCTTCTTCTTCTTCTTCTTCTTTGCCTTCGGTTTCGTATGCTCGTCTAAACCATGAGATGAGTTCCCTCTATGAAGCTGTCATGTTAGTTAGAGTTCATCAAGAGTTCCCCATAGCTTGCTGTAAGCCTCGTTCATGAGGCCATGTTTCGTTTTGTTGGTGTATGTATGATAAATTTCACAAACATTTCACAGGCAGCTAAGCAACAGATGATCAACAGCATTTGTATACCTACTTTGTGTAACCACAAGCCAAACATGGACAATGAGCAAAGCGCAGTCAAAAAAAATAACTACATGTGAAATGCGTTGCCTTGGAAAAATTACCAACAACACCAGAAAAGACAGAGTCACCAACATCAGCATAAGAAAGAAAGTTGGCACAGAACCTTGCTTGAATTACATTGAGAAAAAGAATGAAGTGGTTTGGCCACTTAATAAGAATGCATCCATACTCCACAGTATACAGAGTCTTCTTCAACAGAACATCGGGAAAGAAGGCGAGAGGAAGACCACGAAAAAGATGGCTAGAAGGCATAGCAGAATCCTGTGAAAGAGCAAAACTAACAATCACACAAGCCACCAGAACAGTGCAAAGACAAAAACAGAAAACCCCGACACTGGGTAACAACCTGGTAGAAGTGTGACGACAAAAGAAGAAGAAGATGAAGATGTATGATGGACATGACTGCAGGATGTGTTCTGTATGCTTCGTTTATGAGGCCATGTTTTGTTTTGTTGGTGTATGTATGATTGATGTTGATGTATGATGTATGATGTATGATTGATGTATGATTGATGTATGATTGATGTATGATTGATGTATGATGTATGATGTACCGTGACCCCGACAACATAAGGCCGACTAGCCCAGACAGGAAATGACAAATTCCTGTTTAATGGGGGCTGGTTGTTTTATATGTTTGATAGAACACTGTATGTTTTTTTTGCAATATTACTCAATATGAGTCCATGGTCCTTAGTGTTCAACTTGTAACATAATACTGATATTCCTTAGTGTTCAACTTGTAACATAATACTGATATTCCTTAGTGTTCAACTTGTAACATAATACTGATATTCCTTAGTGTTCAACTTGTAACATAATACTGATAGTCCTTAGTGTTCAACTTGTAACATAATACTGATATTCCTTAGTGTTCAACTTGTAACATAATACTGATTCTAGTGTTCAACTTGTAACATAATACTGATAGTCCTTAGTGTTCAACTTGTAACATAATACTGATATTCCTTAGTGTTCAACTTGTAACATAATACTGATATTCCTTAGTGTTCAACTTGTAACATAATACTGATATTCCTTAGTGTTCAACTTGTAACATAATACTGATATTCCTTAGTGTTCAACTTGTAACATAATACTGATATTCCTTAGTGTTCAACTTGTAACATAATACTGATATTCCTTAGTGTTCAACTTGTAACATAATACTGATATTCCTTAGTGTTCAACTTGTAACATAATACTGATATTCCTTAGTGTTCAACTTGTAACATAATACTGATATTCCTTAGTGTTCAACTGAACTTGTCAGATAAAATACTCTTGATTTAGTAGGTTGATTATTTTCAAATGAATGAGTCTATATACAATAACACTGGAATGTGAGTGAGGAGCACGCAACAGTTTTGGCCTTTTTCCTAGAATTTTTACCTTCGCCCGCCGGCCGTATGTTATCGGAGGCCAAGGATGGACATGACTGCACTATGTGCTCTAGAGTCTGTGTTTCTGTCTGGCATGCACACTGTGCAGTCTGAGCAGGCTTTATTGTGTACATGTGATGTGGTTGAGCCTGCGGTGACCTGTTCTTAGGTGAAAGATTGATGTTTGCTGTTTTCTGTCTAGTCTGCTGATGGGATCTTGGTGTTGGTTTGTCTAGTCTGCTATGGATCTGGGTTTTTGCTGTTGGTTTGTTGCCTCCACATCTCTTTGTATTACCGCTTGATATGTGTCTTGATTTCTGGTAATGACACTGGGTGTTTGTGTTGCATCAGTTGTTTCCCCTCCTTAGCCAGCCTGTCTGCTCTCTCATTACCTGGTACACCACAGTGGGCTGGTATCCACTGGAGAATAATTTGGTTATGTTCTGAGAGCTTGTTTAGCTGTTGTGTCAGCTCTCTCTCTCTTCCTATTATCTTGTGGTTCTCTTTGTGTGGACTGCAGGACTGACATGCAGTCGCACAGGAAGACCAGTTTATTGTTCCGTGTGTTTCTCTCCTGCATTAATCTGGTAGAATCGACGATTCCTGCCGCTGCCATCATCATCTACATTAGCATCCCTATCATCATATAATCTTCATCTTGATCATCATCTATATCATCAGCTACACCATCATCATCACCATCTAACTGTATCATCTTCATCTTAATCATCATTCATTCATTCATCATCATCATTCTAAAACAACTTACCTGGTACTGAGACCGAATGCAAAGAAAAAGTCCAGCGTTGAAACCACCTGTAACATATTACCAAAAGTATTACTTTTCTTGTCCGCCAATTACATCGCCTAAAACACATGACAAATACATTTCTTTTTATCCGTTATCAGTTATTGATAACTATCATCATAGCACTCCGGACATGTCCATAGGTGCTCCGATCTCCGCAAATTCAGCAGCGTCCAGCGACCCAATACGCCAGTTCGATGTTGATTAATCAATCTCTTTGCATATTTAGTATGTCGTTCTTTTCGGGCTCACCAATATTGACACCCATCTCTTTCAATCTGGTCAGCAAGTGGGATTCACAGCCCTGAAACTCCTCTGTTCGGAAAGACTCTCTCAATGCGTGAAGAATGTCACTTCGATCCATGGCGGCTCCCTCTGACATTGTAGTCAAGCCAGCCAATCTATCAGCTCGTTCATTACCCCTAACTCCTGCGTGCCCAGGGAGAAAAGTGAAAGGATTTCTCTGATCATTGTCTGTACTAGTACCTCCACCCAGTTGCGTCTACCATACCTGATTCGATTTTACGAATGCTCATGGAGTCACTGAGTATGAAAACACGAGAGTAGTTGTGAGATGCCAACCATTCCACCGCCTACGTAGCAGCCCAGAACCCCATTATCAAACTACTTGTGGTTGTTGCGTAGGCCCCGCTGGCCTCTCTTATTATTTTTCCTCCTGAGGGTGCTGAAAAAGCCCACCCACAGCGTTGTTGGCGAATGACTGAACCGTCGGTGTAAATAACCACATCTGTATCATTGATGATGTCATTCAAGAGGGCCTCTACCTCCACGTTAATCGGTGATGATTATTTTGTTTGCAGTTTTCTTAATAGATGTAATAACGGTGAAAGCAGTCGGAAATTGAATGACACAGAATCCATTCCTCTCCTGGTTCAATACCGGAATATCACATATTTTCCTAAGGTATCTTTCACCTGACTCAGACATGATCTGCCTCTCTTTGAGTCTACACCCTTTCTCCTTAATGAGTTCTTCATGGAGAGGATGTTCCTTGTTTGCATTGATTCTTAGATATGATCGAACCTCCAAGTTTCAATTCTGTTAGCAATAGTTGGGAGATCAAGAAGGAATCGCATTGACACTCCTGGTGTATCTTTGGTGCATCCCAGAATGATGCGCATAGCCTCATTCTGAATTCTTTCCAGTCTCACTATTTGCGTAGGACTAATTGTTAGGAGAGCGCATGCATATTCTATACATGACAGAACAATACCTTGGTACAAGAGCACAAGAAGGCGTTGCTCAATGTTAGCAGCCGCCATGATTCTCAGTGCGGATAGTGCGTTGGAACCTTGGCAATAACTTGGTCATATGGTCCTAAAGCATAGACTGCGATCAAATTTTACACTAAAATAACTCATAGATGCTGTTCGGGTGATTGTATGTCCATCTAACGTACATGGGTGTGTCAGACTTCACAAAGTGATTATTTAGGGAGAACCATGATAGCACAGCTTTGGTATGGTTTATCGTTGCACCAGTGTCATCGCACCAGGCCATGATGCGGTTCAGTTATTCCTGTAGTTTATTAGCAATTTCATCCCTGTTTCTCCCTGTCTGTACACCATGATGTCATCTGCAAATGACAGTGTTTGTCCCCTGCCAGATAGTTGGTTCTTCGTAATCATTGTTCATTGTCATTGCCTTTGAGGATTCATCTTCATCGCACATTGACTGACATCGCACATCGCACACGGACATGTCATAACTGCTCTGATCTCCCCCAAGCATTATCTCTGTGTGTTTAGACTAACAAATCTCGTTCTGTGTTGATTGATATATCTACTGGGTTTTCTCTCGTTGTTTTCCCGTCTAGCCGCACCTATCGGTATGCACGACATGCACAACCGAGATAGAGAATACCCTTTATCTTCATCGTTGAAATATTTAGAGCGTATGTTTTCTCTGAGAGCGTTGAAGATGTCGCTTCTGCCCATAGAAGAAGCATTCTCAATCGTAGCATTGCCTGTTCTCTCATTGCCCTTCACCCCAGCATGACCCGGGACAAAGATGAAGGTAAGTCTCTGGATTGACAAGTTTTGTATTAATTGCATCCACTGCCTTCCTACATAACCGGCCTTGATCTTCTGTATCATGCTCATAGAGTCGGTGATATTAATTGCATTCACTACCTTCATACATAACTGGTCTTGATCTTCTGTATCATGCTCATAGAGTCGGTGATATTAATTGCATTCACTACCTTCATACATAACTGGTCTTGATCTTCTGTATCATGCTCATAGAGTCGGTGATATTAATTGCATTCACTACCTTCATACATAACCGGTCTTGATCTTCTGTATCATGCCTCTATATAGATTACTATGCCATACGTGAGAGAATGCTAATGGCATCTGTAGCCACTCCAGGGATTTTGTCACCGCCATAACCTTCATAGCCATGTTGCTGGTAGTTGTCGTTATAGCGACACTTGCCTCTTTGATGACTTTTCATTTCGCTCTAGCCGTAAAGGCCAATGCACTTCGACTGTGCCGAATAACAGAACCATCAGTGAATCGTTTTGGTGAATACATTTAATAGTATTGGAAATAGTGGGGACCCATGTGGTAGGCCCGGTGAAATTTTTGTCGGCGCAGAGTACCAATTACACATCTGAGTGCCACGTTTCTCTCGAACAGGGTCCTTGCAATCCATCTTATGAGCAATGTATCGATATTGAGTAGCGTGAGCATTTGTATAAGGTGATTGGAACTTTGTTGTAAGCATCCTCGAGATCTGGTACAACAGCCCATGTCTCCAAACCAGTCTGGAAACCTTCAAAGACGTCATATGAAAAGATTGATGTATACACCAAGTTTATTTATTCTGCCTGTATGCGCCGAGGGTTGAAGGAAACATGCGACGTTCCTCCAAATCCCGCTCTAGTCTGAATGCCACTAACGTTTCCAGAAGCTTGCCCACTGTGTTCTACATTGCAATTATTCTAAAACCACTTATGTTTTGTGATTTTGTTAGGTTTTGCAAGTAGTATTAAATAACTGTGTAGCCATTCCTTCCTGATCTCTCCATTTTTAAACTAGTGTTGAATTCTTGACTAAGCTCATTCATGTCTTCGTCCGATATCCTGCTTATGTCACTGTATTGGATACCATCGGGGCCTGGTGCAGTATTGTGTCATCTCTTAAGCATTGCATGTATTTCATCACTCGTGAATTCAAGATCGTCATTCCACTCCGTGGCGACACATTGCTTCGATAACAGAGAAATTATATTACGAACCGTTTATGGCCTGGTGAAACCGCCAACATTTCCTGTAGGGAGCTCTCGGAAAACATCTGTGCACAAAATTCTTCCCACCTAGATGACTTTGTTTGGTTAGCACAAATAAAAAAGTGTCATTTTCTCATCCATGTCCACTTTCAAGATATGCTCAGGCAAGCTGTGGCTGATCAGGGTGCCTTTTCACGCATTACCCGCTCTTCTTTTGTCGCCAAATGCTTTCAATCTACCCACTCCACCACAGTGGCTGTTTTATATTCTTCCGCACCTGATGAGATACTTTGGCCTTGGAATGTCGAAGTTTACTAATCGTGTCTCGAACTGTGTTGTCATACGTAGATGATCGTAGTCGATTTGCTCTGGAGAACCGTTTGATTTCGTTATATGGTACCTTGCGGCCACATGGACTCAACGCATTACATTCTAATGTTTCTTAGTACTTTCTCATCTCATGCCTTGTAATCTATATGTTTATTTGCTTCATATATATATGTTATATTTTCACTTGATTGTTTATTGTTTCCCTTCTTTTCCACTTCTAGTTTTGTGTTGCACTCAATTCGTTATTCGTTTTTATTCCCAGATTTTCATTAGATACTTTTGAATGTTTCCGTAATCGTCCATTTGTAAGTGTTCTGTGAAATTCGTCACTCCTGTTGTATCATTTCCACACAAGCTGTCTACGCAAAATACTAAAGATAAACTGGCAGGACAAAATTCCAGACAGCGAAGTCCTTACAAGAGCAAAGATCCCAAGCGTCAACGCCCTGTTGCAGAAGGCCAAAATGAGATGGATCGGTCATGTTGCTCGAATGCCTGATAAATGCATCCCAGAACAGCAGATGTGTGGTGAATTTGAAGGGGGCAGACGTTCAGCTGGTGGACAGAACAAAGGCTTTAAAGACGCTCTTAAAGTGTCTCTGAAATGCTTCGATATAGACACCACGTGCTGGGAATCCCTTGCGCAAGATCGCCAAATGTGATGCTGTAACAACAAAAGAGGAACCCGAATAGCTGAGAAACGTCGTGTTGTTGAGACACAGAGAAAACGAGCTGCGCGAAAAGACAGAGCACATGTCTAACCTTGATCAAGTATACCCCACCTGTGGTATGGGGTTCTGTTCTAGGATTGGACTCTACAGTCACCTCCGCACACATCAGAGAGTGCAGCAGCACACGTCTGAGATTGCTATCATCATCGCTTGCGATGGACAGCTATATATCGTTTGCTTGATAAAGGCCTTTTGGTCGAAACGTTGCTGTTTATTTTCACTGTTTCTGTATTTTGTAAAACTATAGTACTTTGTTTGTTCGTGTTTCGCTATTTTACCAAGTTTTACTGCAGTCTTCCCATTTTTTGATAATCGTCGCCATATTGCTGCAACTATTCGTCGTGACGTAGTAGGTAAGATTTAGTATAGTCCGTTCAACAACTCATGCCCACAGTCCAATGTGAATTGTAGCAAAACCATCTATTCTACAGTAGCGAAACTTTGCACACAATCTTAGAATTATACCACGCAAATGTCTGATGGAAGAAATTGCTATAGGAAACCTGGATTTTGTAATATAACGGTTTCCTTTGATGTTGGCGGCATATTTGGCGAGTCTGATACAGAATTTAAGTTTTTACAATAAACGCACCAATATGACATTTGATGTCAAGTCTCATTCAAAGGGGTATTATAAAAGAGCATGTTCAACACAATCTTTCTCCCCACATTATGTTACAAGTGTCAAACCTGGACACTGACAACAAACGATAGAAGAAAACTAGTCACAACAGAGATGAAGTGTCTACGCAGAATGCTGGGTGTAACAAGAAGAGACCAGTTGAGAAATGAAGACATCAGGAAAAAGTGGGTACAACATCAGTACTAGACTTCATCAAGAAACAACAAATTAAATGGTTCGGCCACGTAAGCAGATTACCATCAGACAGTGCACCTCAAAGAGCAATGCTGCTTCGATACAATGGGTACAAAGCAAAAGGCCGACCAAGCAAAAGATGGACCTCAGAGATAACAGAGGAGACGAAAGAGACTATCTACAGAAGCGATACTAGGGCCCGTTTTAGAAATCTCTTCCTGACCTGATGCTGTGAAAGATTCGAGAAAGAAAGAAGAAAGAAAGAAACATGGGGGCCAATGTTGATACTTGCAATGGTGCCATGAAATAAACAAGAAATGTAGCTTCAGTTGTATTATTGTGTTTAAAAAAAGGATTTACATTACAGTTAAAGTTAGCTGCTATGTCATAATGCCATCCCCCTTTCCCGTCCAGGCTTGGATTGGCAATGGCGGAGCTACTTTGAGACGTTCTCTTCAAATCGCTACTTCTTCGGTACAATGTGCGTGTGTTAACATATGTGGTAGGGGGTATCACTACAATAAAATATTTCTTAACTCTGGTTCTTGTATACTGTGGTACAAATGGCCCCTATGTGCCTTGGGTCAAAGTCGCATTGGGACAACGCCGCGCCAGGATTAGTGAGCTGGCACTAATCAAGATCCTACCCCACCTCCACTTGGTGACCCTGGTAACAGGCATTGGTTCTTGTCTTGCTAATGGGTAGGGATCGAGAGAGCTACTCTGGCGTGGGCAGGGATGCAGACGTAGTCACGTTGGATGAGATCCGCCTGCAGCACAGAAGAGCGGATGAGGATGATTTTTGTCAGCGTTTCTGCTGACAAAAATCATCCTCTGCACACATCCATAAATGAAAACAAGGGCAGGCGATTGAAGAGAGACCGATCCTGGATGGCCGAGACAGAGGATGTTATTAAACAGGTCTGTACTCTAGATGAGCTGAGACATGGTGAAGAATGGATGCCTATATCAGAGGATATGACTGCTTACACCATGGTTGTCAGTACACTTGGGAGACGCTGGAGAGAATGGGCCCCGGCGTCGTCAATGCGGAGATTCTTGCACTCGTGGATGAGCACTCCATCCAGATGATATCATTATCTACACGATGGCTCTGTCAGACGCGGAACCAGATCATCGTGGGCTTATTCAGCACAGCGAAATGGTCGCACACTTCATGAGGACTGCGGCGCTTTCGAGACAACGACATCGAGCATGACTATGGAGATCACTGCTGCCTCCAGGGCTCTGTCATGGGTGGCTGAGCAACAGGTTACCCATACGATAATCATATCAGACTCGATGAATATGCTTCAAATGATTGAATATGGAAGTATGCTGTGGAATGGGTGGACAGCATTCGGAGATCACATCTCAAGAAAATGACTTGGCTGTACACACCTGGACATGGTGGAGTGCAGGGTAACGAGCGTTCAGACTTTCTTGCAAACAATGCCCCGACTCAAACGGGCAGAAGTATGGACAGAGCCAATATCATCAATACGGTACGCTCTCAATTATGTGACATGGGCAAGTCTCAGACACTGGAACAAGTTCGAGAACTAGGCGTTAAGTGTGGACATGCCAGACAGTGTCGTCTTCGTGGTAGAGAGAGATTAGTAATCAACTTCTCATGGGTACGGTGAGCAAATGGACTTAGGATGGCTGCTGCAGCGGAGGACAGAGCATGCATGGGAATGCCCAATATGCCGTGACGTCGATCGCATAACATAACATAACATAACATAACATAACATAACAAATGTGAGCACGATAAAAATGATGGAAATATTGGGGCAAGCACCAGGACAGAACGAGCAAGCATGCCGACGATGCACGGGTTAGCCCACCGGTGGGTAGACGTGCATGGCGCTGATGGTGAGGGAGCGTGACAGGCGTAGTGGTGAGCGGGCCAACAAAAGGTGCAGAAAAACTGGAAAATCCAGCAGATGCTTGAATCCAGTGCGCATTTCCGCTCGTAGCTAACTACTACTGCCTTGTAGTTAGATTGGGGACAATCAAAAGCTAGCGTAGCAAACCGTACACAAAAGTGGACGAAAGGAAAACCAAGTAGTCCACAAAAAGACCGGTAACCTGGGCAGATGACGTTCAACAGCCCGAGAGGGTAGGTCGTCTAAGGATCGCTACCTTAAAAGAAAATAGCAGCCTGCTGCCTTGCAGGTTGGCTGGGGACAGTCAAAGGCTGACGGAGAGCGAACCAAGTAAACGCTGGTTGAAATCGGACACATCGCCGCAGGACAAGAACAAGATCTTCAAATGGTACTGAAGATTGTGAGGTAAAACAAGCGTTCGTGGCAAAGGCTGTTTATATATCACAATAAGAATGATAAAAATGGTAGAAAAAGAACGATCCAGAGAGAGAGAGAGAGAGAGAGAGTGAGATGTGCCTAGCTCTTTGCGAAACTGCGCGTATAGTATTAATGACACTTTTTGCATTGTAACTTCAAACTCATTAGAAATGTTATATCAATGTTTGTTTTGAGAAGTCAACAAATGACACAATAGCCTCACACTAACTTCGGTATACGCCTTTAACAAAACGTCCGTGTCGCATTTATGACGTCATTTAATTACCATGTTCAAGACCGAGTTGTTTTGGTGCGCGGGAAATGCAAGAATTTTTCACCAAAAAACACGGATTTCGTTCTAAATGTTGTTAATTTTGTCATTAATGTTTTTTGGTTTTTTTTGCCGATCCAGAAGCACTTGAGCTTTTCAGCTCTCCGGCTCGGTGCCATGGACATCGTAACCCTTCGGTTCGGTGCCACGAACACCGTAAATCGGGAATCTGTGGCTTTTTCTGTATATATATATTGGAACTGCAGTAAAACTATTTGATTGGCAAAACACGTAATTACAAAGTACTGTAGTTTTACAAATTACAAAAACAATGACAAAATACAGCAACGTTTCGACCAACAAGGCCTTTATCAAGCAAACGAACAAACAGGAGTGACAAATTAAAATGAAACACAAATGGACGACCAAATACAAACGTATCTAAGGAAAATCTGGAATAAAAACGAATAACGAAATAAATGGAACACAAAAAAAACACACATAAAACTAGAAATAGAAAGGAAAAGAAACAATGAAACATCTAGTAAATATATAACTTGAATACATGCAACATATACCCATATAGATTACAAAGCAGGGGAAAAGAAAGTACTAAGAAGCATAAGAATGGAATATAACATGAATACATGCAACATATACCCATATAGATTACAAAGCATGGGAAGAGAAAGTACTAAGAAGCATAAGAATGTAATACGTTGAGCCCGCGTGGTCGCAAGGTACCATACAAAGAAATCAACCGATTCTCCAGAGCAAATCGACTGCGATCATCCGAGGAACATGATCGGATGGCTGTGACCTGGACATCGTGAGCACCTAAATGGCCAGTGTCATTGAAATGGGTGGCTACAGGGGTCACAGAGCATTGGCGTATGTCGCGTAAGTGTTGGGCGAATCGGTCACTGAGCCTCTTGCCTGTCTCGCCGATATAAGCCTTGTAAGTGACCGATTCGCCCAACACTTACGCGACATACGCCAATGCTCTGTGACCCCTGTAGCCACCCATTTCAATGACACTGGCCATTTAGGTGCTCACGATGTCCAGGTCACAGCCATCCGATCATGTTCCTCGGATGATCGCAGTCGATTTGCTCTGGAGAATCGGTTGATTTCTTTGTATGGTACCTTGCGACCACGCGGGCTCAACGTATTACATTCTTATGCTTCTTAGTACTTTCTCTTCCCATGCTTTGTAATCTATATGGGTATATGTTGCATGTATTCATGTTATATTCCATTCTTATGCTTCTTAGTACTTTCTCTTCCCTGCTTTGTAATCTATATGGGTATATGTTGCATGTATTCAAGTTATATATTTACTAGATGTTTCATTGTTTCTTTTCCTTTCTATTTCTAGTTTTTATGTGTGTTTTTGTGTTACATTTATTTCGTTATTGTTTTTATTCCAGATTTTCCTTAGATACGTTTGTATTTGGTCGTCCATTTGTGTTTCATTTTAATTTGTCACTCCTGTTTGTTCGTTTGCTTGATAAAGGCCTTGTTGGTCGAAACGTTGCTGTATTTTGTCATTGTTTTTGTAATTTGTAAAACTACAGTACTTGTAATTACGTGTTTTGGCTTTTTCTGCCATCCCGCGGAATTGAACCCGCACACACAGAGGATAGTCACCCGTAGTCCAACGCGCTACGAACACGCTGGGCAGACCGGCATTATTAATGTATTAAATGTCTGTAAACATTAGTTTTATCTAACCATGTCAATGGACGCGTTAAATATATAGCACAAGGAAGGAAACTTCTAGATAGTATGATTATTGAAATAGCAAAAATATTTGGTAGCGTCGGGAACATGTGTAGTTCACATGCAAGTTTTCAAGTTATTTCATCAAATGGTTACAAAGATACACATTTTTATCTGTGGGCATGACAAGTTGAACGCACTATAGTTATATCTGTTGTGTATGTGCATTTCCGTTCCTACCTTTTTAGCATTTAATATCTGTTCTTGTGTTTGTATTTCTATTACTATGCCTTCCATACAGCACGTGGTGAATTTTCTTCGATCTTATATCTCGGTTTCCTTTAGCCTCCTGCCGACTGATTTGCGTATCATTGCCACTAGTTATGCTATGGTTAATCTGCCCACTGATGTGTGTATCACTGTCACTAGTTATGCTATGGTTACTCTGCCCACTGATGTGCATCTCACTGCCACTAGTTATGCTATGGTTACTCTGCCCATTGATGTGCATCTCACTGCCACTAGTTATGCTATGGTTACTCTGCCCATTGATGTGCATCTCACTGCCACTAGTTATGCTATGGCTACTCTGTCCACTGTTGTGCATCTCACTGCCACTAGTTATGTTATGGTTACTCTGCCCACTGATGTGCATATCACTGCCACTCTTTATGCTATGGTTACTCTCCCCAATGATGTGCATCTCACTGTCACTAGTTATGCTATGGTTACTCTGCCCACTGTTGTGCATCTCACTGCCACTAGTTATGCTATGGTTACTCTGCCCACTGATGTGCATCTCACTGCCACTAGTTATGCTATGGTTACTCTGCCCTCTGATGTGCGTATCACTGTCACTAGTTATGCTATGGTTATTCTGCCCACTGATGTGCGTATCACTGCCACTAGTTATGCTATGGTTACTCTGCCCACTGATGTGCATATCACTGCCACTCTTTATGCTATGGTTACTCTCCCCAATGATGTGCATCTCACTGCCACTAGTTATGCTATGGTTACTCTGCCCACTGATGTGCATCTCACTGCCACTAGTTATGCTATGGTTACTCTGCCCCTGATGTGCGTATCACTGTCACTAGTTATGCTATTGTCATGTCTACCTCTGACACTCTCCCACTGATGTGCATCTCACTGCCACTAGTTATGCAAAAGCTAGAAACCAAATGTGCGCTACAACGTATGTGTTGTATTGCTGCTAACCATTCTAATCTTTTTACTGACTTGGACTCCTCACAGTCCCTACTTCTACAGCGTCTACAACTTCTATTGTCTATTGTCTATTCCCAGGTGGAAGATGTAGCTGGTTGTCCACTCTTGCCGTTAAGCGTAGGGATGGGAGCTTTAATTTGCGTTCTAGGACTAGATGAGTCGCCCTTGTTGTGTTGTATTCGTGTTTATGTAGTGTGGTCTTGATATTGTCTATTCATCTTTTCTTGGTCTTCCCTTAGCTCTAGCACCTGATCTTTTTTTTATTGTATGCTGTTATTGGTAGTTGGTTGTATTACATTCTCATTAAATGTTCAAACCACTGCAATTGTTGTCTTTCGATGTATTCGATGCATGAAGTTATGCCCACTCTGCTTCTGATGTCTTCATTTCGTAGTCTGTCTTTCCTGGTGACTCCCACTGCCTTGCTCAAGAATTTCATTTCACACGTGCTGAGCTTTCTGTGATGTGTTGCTGTAAGAGACCAAGTTTGGCACCGTAAACAAAGTGTTGGTAGGAAAATACTTTGTATCATCTGTCTTTTCACTTCCATCTTGATCTTTTGGTGTTGTAGTAATGTGCCAGCTGGTAGGTCACTGCATTTGCTTTTTGACACCTTGTTTCTATTTCTCTATCAAGTTTTCCGTCCTCTGTGAAAATGCTGCCTAAATATTTGAATTCAGAAACTTGCTTTACTCTGGTGTTATCTATTTGTATGTTTGCTTGGCTTGGTGTTCTGCTGATTTTCATGGTCTCGGTCTTTGTTTGTTGATTTTCATGTTATACTTTCTACATGCTATTAGCAATGAATTCATGTGATGTTGTAGCTGATCTTCATCTTCATAGATTAAACTTTAGTCGTATGCAAAAAGTAATTCTTTGACTTGGTTGTTTAATTGGTCGTCGTGATCACTGTCTATGTCAATAAGGACTTTTTCGCACTGTGCCTCTTTCACTATTCTGTCTATATATATGTTGAAGAGAAGAGTGAAAGACACAACCCTGTCTTACTCCTGATTTTGTTTCGAATGGGACTGTCATTCCGTCTGTTGTTCTTACCACACCGTGGCTATTTGTGTATATTGCTCTGATATTGTCTAGCAGTTGTCCCTTGATTCCATAGTTTTCTAGTGTTTTCCATAGAATACTTCTATCTATTCTGTCGAATGCCTTTTCTTGATTGATGAATAATAAGTGTAGCTCTTTGTTATATTCTGTTGCGTTTTCCTCAGTTGTCTCAGAGTGAATAGAGCGTTTGTGCATCCACTCTTCTTCTAAATCCAAACTGAGAGGGCTTATTTGTGGGTCAGCGATGTTCTTATCCGCTGTTCTAATATTTTAGGGTATATTTTACCAGTGTGGCTTAATAGTGAAATGCCTCTATGTTTCGCATTCTCTTTTATTGCCTTTATTTTTCCATAATGTGACTATTACTGATTTTTGCCAGTTATCTGGAACTTTTCTTTCTGTCCAAGCGGCTGTGAATATTCTATTTAACAATTTTACCGTCTATCGTCTCTCACTCTCATTGCCTTGACACTCTTAAAAAATTATCTCGGTTTTGTCCTACATAACTCTGTTAGAAGTTCTCCATATTTGCACCAAGAGTTTTCTTTCTCTTTCTTGACTATTCTTTTCACCTCCTCCCTGGCTAGGCGGTATTGTACATAGTCGTTATGGTTTTTAGATTTCAAACATGTTTGGAAGCAATATTTCTTTCTATGTATCTCTGTTTGTATCTCTTCACTCCACCATGCTGTTTTTGATGAGCTTGGCTGGTCCTCTTGTCCAATACTTTTAGTAAATTGTTTGATATGGAGGTTTTAAATACTTCCCATTCCTTCTCGATGTTATCAATTCTCTTGGGTAAGGTGTTGTAGATCTGGTTCATTTTTTGATATAACTCGTCTCTGGTTGTTTCTTCCTCCAACTTTTTAAAGTTTATAACAGTTTCTTTCCAATGTTTTGTTTCAGTTTTGTCTTTCGGTCTCAGCGATTGTCTTCTTTCAGTTACTACGACAGGTCGATGGTCGGTATGTATGTTAATGTTTGGTATAACTCTGGCGTCTGTGATATATCCTTCTGCCTGTATCTTACAAGTATGTAATCAATCTGTGACGTTTGAAGCAAATTGTCCCATCTGTACCAAGTTTTTATGTGGCTGTGTCTATGTTGATAACATGTGTTTGTTATTATTAGACCGTGTTCTAAACATAGATTTATTAGCTCCTCCCCATTATTGTTTCGTTCTGTTGATGTGTCTCCAAAATGTCCTAAACAGTGTTCATGATCATTTGTTTTCTTCCCTACTCTTCCGTTAAAATCTCCCATTACATAGATCTCTTCTTTGCTTTTGATGTTATTTAAAGTGATAGAGACTTTCAAAGAAATCTTTTCGTTCTTCTTCGTTGTTATTGTCGTGACATGGGGCATAATACTTGAATGTTTGTTGTGTATTGCGTTACATGGGGCATATACTTGAATGTATTTGTTATTGTTGTTACATGGGGCATATATTGATGTATGTTATTGTCGTTACATGGGGCATATACTTGAATGTATGTTATTGTTTTACATGGGGCATATACTTGAATGTATGTTGTTATTGTTGTTACATGGGGCATATACTTGAATGTATGTTATTGTCGTTACATTGGGCATATACTTGAATGTATGTTGTTATTGTTGTTACATGGGGCATATAATTGAATGTATGTTATTGTCGTTACATGGGGCATATACTTGAATGTATGTTATTGTCATTACATGGGGCATATACTTGAATGTATGTTATTGTCGTTACATAGGGTATATACTTGAATGTATGTTATTGTCGTTACATGGGGCATATAATTGAATGTATGTTATTGTTGTTACATGGGGCATATCTTGAATGTATGTTATTGTTGTTACATGGGCATATACTTGAATGTATGTTATTGTCGTTACATGGGGCATATACTTGAATGTATGTTATTGTTGTTACATAGGGATATACTTGAATGTATGTTATTGTTGTTACATGGGGCATATACTTGAATGTATGTTATTGTTGTTACATGGGGCATATACTTGAATGTATGTTATTGTCGTTACATGGGGCATATAATTGAATGTATGTTATTGTTGTTACATGGGGCATATACTTGAATGTATGTTGTTATTTTCTCGTTCTCTATTATCTGCATGCTTATTATTCTCTCTCATATATAGCCGACATTAGTTATGAGTTTGGCTTTGTGTTGTTTTATTAGAAAGCTGACGCCATGTTTTGCTCTTGCATTTTTGTCTATCCCGCTCCATATTAGAACGTATTTATGAAATACTTCTTTCATGTTGTTTCCTTTTTTCCTAGTGTCTGCAATATCTAAAATATGTATGTTTTTTTTTCCATAAATTTATTAGATCAGATGTTTTGCCTACCAGGCCACATATATTTATTAGATCAGATGTTTTGTCTACCAGGTCACATATATTTATTAGATCAGATGTTTTGTCTACCAGGTCACATATATTTATTAGATCAGATGTTTTGTCTACCAGGCCACATATATTTATTAGATCAGATGTTTTTGTCTACCAGGTCACATATATTTATTAGATCAGATGTTTTGTCTACCAGGACACATATATTTATTAGATCAGATGTTTTGTCTACCAGGTCACATATATTTATTAGATCAGATGTTTTTTCTACCAGGTCACATATATTTATTAGATCAGATGTTTTACCTACCAGGTCACATATATTTATTAGATCAGATGTTTTGTCTACCAGGTCACATATATTTATTAGATCAGATGTTTTACCTACCAGGCTACATATATTTATTAGATCAGATGTTTTGTCGACCAGGTCACATATATTTATTAGATCAGATGTTTTACCTACCAGGTCACATATATTTATTAGATCAGATGTTTTGTCTACCAGGTCACATATATTTATTAGATCAGATGTTTTGTCTACCAGGTCACATATATTTATTAGATCAGATGTTTTACCTACCAGGTCACATATATTTATTAGATCAGATGTTTTGCCTACCAGGCCACATATATTTATTAGATCAGATGTTTTACCTACCAGGCCACATATATTTATTAGATCAGATGTTTTGTCTACCAGGTCACATATATTTATTAGATCAGATGTTTTGCCTACCAGGTCACATATATTTATTAGATCAGATGTTTTACCTACCAGGTCACATATATTTATTAGATCAGATGTTTTGTCTACCAGGCCACATATATTTATTAGATCGGATGTTTTGTCTACCAGGCCACATATATTTATTAGATCAGATGTTTTACCTACCAGGTCACATATATTTATTAGATCAGATGTTTTGTCTACCAGGTCACATATATTTATTAGATCAGATGTTTTACCTACCAGGTCACATATATTTATTAGATCAGATGTTTTGTCTACCAGGTCACATATATTTATTAGATCAGATGTTTTGTCTACCAGGCCACATATTTTTATTAGATCAGATGTTTTGCCTACCAGGCCACATATATTTATTAGATCAGATGTTTTACCTACCAGGCCACATATATTTATTAGATCAGATGTCTTACCTACCAGGTCACATATATTTATTAGATCAGATGTTTTGTCTACCGGGTCACATATATTTATTAGATCAGATGTTTTGTCTACCAGGTCACATATATTTATTAGATCAGATGTTTTACCTACCAGGTCACATATATTTATTAGATCTGATGTTTTACCTACCAGGTCACATATATTTATTAGATCAGATGTTTTACCTACCAGGTCACATATATTTATTAGATCAGATGTTTTGTCTACCAGGTCACATATATTTATTAGATCAGATGTTTTGCCTACCAGGTCACATATATTTATTAGATCAGATGTTTTACCTACCAGGTCACATATATTTATTAGATCAGATGTTTTGTCTACCAGGTCACATATATTTATTAGATCAGATGTTTTGTCTACCAGGTCACATATATTTATTAGATCAGATGTTTTGTCTACCAGGTCACATATATTTATTAGATCAGATGTTTTGTCTACCAGGTCACATATATTTATTAGATCAGATGTTTTACCTACCAGGCCACATATATTTATTAGATCAGATGTCTTACCTACCAGGTCACATATATTTATTAGATCAGATGTTTTGTCTACCGGGTCACATATATTTATTAGATCAGATGTTTTGTCTACCAGGTCACATATATTTATTAGATCAGATGTTTTACCTACCAGGTCACATATATTTATTAGATCTGATGTTTTACCTACCAGGTCACATATATTTATTAGATCAGATGTTTTACCTACCAGGTCACATATATTTATTAGATCTGATGTTTTACCTACAGGTCACATATATTTATTAGATCAGATGTTTTGTCTACCAGGTCACATATATTTATTAGATCAGATGTTTTGTCTACCAGGTCACATATATTTATTAGATCAGATGTTTTGTCTACCAGGTCACATATATTTATTACATCTGTTGTTTTACCTACCAGGTCACATATATTTATTAGATCAGATGTTTTGTCTACCAGGTCACATATATTTATTAGATCAGATGTTTTGTCTACCAGGTCACATATATTTATTAGATCAGATGTTTTACCTACCAGGTCACATATATTTATTAGATCAGATGTTTTGCCTACCAGGTCACATATATTTATTAGATCAGATGTTTTGTCTACTAGGCCATATATTTATTAGATCAGATGTTTTGTCTACCAGGTCACATATATTTATTAGATCAGATGTTTTGTCTACCAGGTCACATATATTTATTAGATCAGATGTTTTGTCTACCAGGTCACATATATTTATTAGATCAGATGTTTTGTCTACCAGGTCACATATATTTATTAGATCAGATGTTTTGTCTACCAGGTCACATATATTTATTAGATCAGATGTTTTGTCTACCAGGTCACATATATTTATTAGATCAGATGTTTTACCTACCAGGTCACATATATTTATTAGATCAGATGTTTTACCTACCAGGCCACATATATTTATTAGATCAGATGTTTTGTCTACCAGGTCACATATATTTATTAGATCAGATGTTTTACCTACCAGGTCACATATATTTATTAGATCAGATGTTTTGTCTACCAGGTCACATATATTTATTAGATCAGATGTTTTACCTACCAGGCCACATATATTTATTAGATCAGATGTTTTTCCTACCAGGTCACATATATTTATTAGATCAGATGTTTTGTCTACCAGGCCACTATATTTATTAGATCAGATGTTTTGTCGACCAGGTCACATATATTTATTAGATCAGATGTTTTGTCTACCAGGTCACATATATTTATTAGATCAGATGTTTTGTCTACCAGGCCACATATATTTATTAGATCAGATGTTTTGCCTACCAGGCCACATATATTTATTAGATCAGATGTTTTGTCTACCAGGTCACATATATTTATTAGATCAGATGTTTTACCTACCAGGCCACATATATTTATTAGATCAGATGTTTTACCTACAGGTCAATATATTTATTAGATCAGATGTTTTACCTACCAGGCCACATATATTTATTAGATCAGATGTTTTACCTACCAGGCCACATATATTTATTAGATCAGATGTTTTAACTACCAGGTCACATATATTTATTAGATCAGATGTTTTGTCTACCAGGTCACATATATTTATTAGATCAGATGTTTTGTCGACCAGGTCACATATATTTATTAGATCAGATGTTTTGTCGACCAGGTCACATATATTTATTAGATCAGATGTTTTGTCTACCAGGTCACATATATTTATTAGATCAGATGTTTTACCTACCAGGTCACATATATTTATTAGATCAGATGTTTTGTCGACCAGGTCACATATATTTATTAGATCAGATGTTTTGTCGACCAGGTCACATATATTTATTAGATCAGATGTTTTGTCTACCAGGTCACATATATATTTATTAGATCAGATGTTTTGTCGACCAGGTCACATATATTTATTGTTGCTGTTCTGTTTGTTGTCATTGTCGCTCCTTGAATAAAAGAATTAGTTTAGCAATATTAACCGTGGTCTTACTTCTCACTTCTAATAATATGCTCCTTTACTCTCTTATTCGTTTCATTATCCATGTTCTTAACAGACAACTGCATGAATGTCTTTGCACCCATCATCAACAAAAACTTAACCTTCTTCACTCTGTACCTTCTACCACTCCTTCCAATTGTCCACTACTATCTTCTCCTCCCACACAGGTGGTTTGCATTCCTCCAGACCTTCCATTATCCGACAGCGAGATATGTGTTTTAAGTAAGGGTCTCAAGTTTGTTCCTCTCCGACCCACCATTGACCTCTACTCTTCAAGATGTGAATCGTTTTCACCGTGGCTTGCGATTAAAATTTCATTTTCAGAACCAGGTTGACACTGACCAATGTCATGACACGAGTATGTTTTCAGAACCAGGTTGACACTGACCAATGTCATGACACGAGTATGTTTTCAGAACCAGGTTGACACTGACCAATGTCATGACACGAGTATGTTTTCAGAACCAGGTTGACACGACAATGTCATGACACAGTATGTTTTCTAAGTTTTTACTCGTAACATGATTGGACACCCAAACCTGGTGTCTCCAACGCTCTTGATCTCTACATCAAGAATATTTTACATGACATTGACTGCTCCACCCCAAACGCCTAGGGCATTCTAACATGTCACCGTCTGAGTTCCCGCTCTATCACACCTCCGCCAACGTGATGACATTGTTATCAAACCCGCCGACAAAGGTGCAATAGTTGTATGGAGCAAAGAACTATACCTTCAGGAAGGCCGCAACCAACTTCTTGACATCCAGTTCTACAAAACTAGTTCTTCTGATGTCACACTATCTAACAATAGTAAAGTCCGTACAGTAATTAAGAACTTAATTGTCTCTAACGACCTTCCTAGCGACGCATCATCACTTTGTGTCATCGATAGCTGTTTGGGCAAACTACATTTGATATGCTCCCCAAAATTCATAAACTGAACAATCCTGGTAGGCTCATCGTTTCTGCTTGCTCTTGTCACTCATCATCATCAAATAGCTTGTCCTTGGCAGAACTTTGCCACCCTAACAGTCCTCCGGAATTTCTCTCTCTCTCTCTCTCTCTCTCATAGGTCAGATGTCCTGCCTCTGCAGCTGTCATGTTCAAACAATCAGTTACATCCTGAATCCATCTTCTCCGTCGTCTTTCTCTTCTTCTCTTTGCCCAGTATACCTGCTTCCATGAAAGTCTTCCAGCCCTTCATGTCTTTTTATATGTCCAAAATATCTCAATTTTATCATTCTTATTTGTAGCATCAACCAGTTTTCTTTGATTTTGAGTTCTTTCTAGATAGATCTATTTGTTCTCTTCTCTGTCCATGATATACGAGGACTCTTCTGTAACACTTATATTCACAAGCACTTAATGTTTTCCACTGCTTTATTAAATGTCCATGCTTCACACCATACGTTGCCACTGGGAATATGCATGCTCTTAGTATTCTGATCTTTGTTTTCTTATCAGTTCCGTTCCATACTGTTTTGAGTTGTTTAATATTTTGTAAAGTCATGTTTGTTCTTCTTTTAATTTCCTTCATTCCATTTCCATCTGTTGTTAGCAGTGAACCAGATAACTGTTCACATTTTCTACTTTCTTTTCATTGATAAAAATATCATTTGTCATGTTCGTTTTATCTGTTGCCATTACTTCTGTTTTTGCCACATTGAGATATAGATTTTGTTTTGTGCTTTTATCTTTCACTTCTCCTAATAATTTCTCAATCTCTTTTTGTGATGTTGACAGTAGCATTGTATCGTCAGCGTATCGTAGTTCAGGTATTTCTCTTCCTCCGATTATAAAAGGATCGCATTGTTCTTTTCCGCTACCTTCTGTAACATTCCTCATGATGCTTTCTGCATATATGTTAAACAGACACGGCGATAGAATGCAGCATTGTCTGACTCCCTGCCCTATGTCAAACCAGTCTGATGTATCATCACATGTTCTTACAGCCGCCATTTGATCACTATAAAGTTCTCTTATGATCTGTATCACATGTAATGGGAATCCCATTTCTCCCATAATCTTCCACAATTCCTGATGTTCTACACAATCAAATGCTTCTGGGTAGTCAATAAAGCATGAGTATAGATCTATATTATACTCAACGGCTTAACGACAAGAGTGGACAACCAATTACATCTTCCACCTGGGAATAGACAATAGACAATAGATAGACTCTCTAGATTTTTCTATGATTGTTCTCATGTTAAATATATGGTCACGTGTACCTCTGTTCCGTCTAAACCCAGCTTGTATTATGTTGATATTTTCTTCCATTTTCCTATACAGTCTTCCCATAATAATTTTTAATAAGTTTTTATTTTGGGTGGGTTATTAATGCCACTGTTCTATAGTTGGTACATAATTTGGTGTCCCCTTTTTTTGGTATTGGGATAAATATTTATTTTTTCCTTTCCCTTGGGCAATTTTCCCTTTTTTTCCCCATCCCTTTTTTGCATACATGATATTTTTTTGCTTTCCCTTCCTCCTGCTTTGATAAATTTTGAAAATTATCACATCCTGGTTTTTCCCCATCTTGCATTGCCCATTCAACCCCCTTGGATGGTTCTGATTCTTTCTCTGTGATTAATTGTACTTGCTCCATTGTTTTTTCGCTCTGTTCATATACATTTCACTGCAATATTCTTTCCTTCTGTTGAGAATTTTGCTTGTTTGTTGGGGATTTTTCCCCAACTATTTTTATTGCATTTAGTTTTGGTTTAAATGTTATGGCAGATTTTTTTTCTTTGAACTTTTCCCCTGTTTCTCCCCCTTTCTTTTTGTGTTCTTCAATTTTTAGCACAAAAATTTTTATAAGTATTTTTTTATCTTTCATGTTCTTCCTTTTTTTTTTGTTATATTTTGTAGCCAACCTATTTTCTTCCTTCGCTATTCCCTGTGCTTTTTTCTTCTTCTCTGTTGTATTAATCAGTTCCGTTTGCAATCCACTCATTCTTTCTCTTCTCTGTTGTATTAACCTAGTGTTCTTTGAACCCATTTTCTTTTCTTTCTCTTCTCTGTTGATTAACTTAGTGTCCTTTGCAATCCACTCATTCTTTCTTTTTTCTCTGTTGTTTTTAAACTTAGTGCTGTTTCAACCACTCATTCTTTTCTTCTCTGTTGTTTAACTGGAGTGTCTCGTTTGCAACCCACCTTCTTTTCTTCTGTTGTATTAACTCAGTGTCTCTTTTTGAATCCACTCATTCTTTTTTCCTCTGTTGTATTAACTCTAGTGTCTCTTTTGAACCACTCATTCTTTCTTTCTGTTGTATTAACTCTAGTGTCCGTTTGTAATCCACTTTCTTCTTCTTCTCTGTTGTTTTAACTCTATTTCTGTTTGCAATCCACTCATTCTTTCTTTTTCCTTTTTATTAACCTATGTCTCGTTTGCAATCCACCATTTTTTTCTTTTTCTCGGGTTAACTCTAGTGTCTCGTTTGAATCCACTCATTCTTTCTCTTTCTGTTGTATTAACTTTTTTCTCTTTTGAACCACTCATTCTTTCTCTCTTTTTGGTTTAACTCTAGTGTCTCGTTTGAATCCACTCATTTTTTCTCTCTTCTCTGTTGATTAACCGAGGTTCTTTTGCAATCCACTCATTTTTTCTCTTCTGTTGTATTTCAGGTCTGTTTGAAAACCACTCATTCTTTCTCCCCCAGTTGTATTAACTCTAGTGTCTCGTTTGCAATCCACTCATTCTTTCTCTTTTCTTTTATTAATCATGTCTCTTTTTAACCACCATTCTTTCTCTTTTTCTGTTTATTAACTTATTTCTCGTTTGAATCCACTCATTCTTTTCTTTTTTGATGTATTAACTTGTGTCTCGTTTCAACCCACCTTTCTTTCTTCTTTTTGTTGTATTAACCCAGTGTCTGTTTAACCATTTTTTTTCTTCTTGTTGTATTAACCTAGTGTTGTTTGCAACCACCATTTTTTTCTCTTCTCTGTTGTTTAATTTAGTGTCTCGTTTGAATCCACCATTTTTTCTTTTTTTGTTGTATTAACTTTATGTCTGTTTGAAACTACTCATTCTTTCTCTCTTCTCTGTTGTATTAACTCTAGTGTCTCGTTTGCAATCCACTCATTCTTTCTCTCTTTCCGGTTTAACCCTTTGTGTCTCTTTTGAACCACTCATACTTTCTTTTTTTATTAACTCTATTTCTCTTTTCAACCACTATTCTTTTTCTTTTTGTATTAACTTAGTGTCTCTGTTTGCAATCCACTTTTCTTTTCTCTCTCTGTTGTATTAACCTAGTGTCTGTTTGCAATCCACTCTTCTTTCTCTTTCTCTGTTGTATTAATTTCATGTCTTTTTTGGAATCCACTCATTCTTTCTCTTTTCTGTTGTATTAACTCGAGGTTCCGTTTGAATCCACTATTTTTTTTCTTCTTCCTTTTTAAACTTAGTGTCTCGTTTGAACCAGCATTCTTTTCTTTTCGTTGATTAACTTGGTCTCGTTTGAACCACTCATTCTTCTTCTTTTTTGGATGTATTAACTTAGTGTCTCGTTTGAACCACTATTCTTTCTCTCTTCTCTGTTGTATTAATCTAGTGTCTCGTTTGAACCCACCTTTCCTTTTTTGTTGTATTAACCTAGTGTCTTGTTTGAACCACCATTCTTTCTCTTTCTCTGTTGTATTAATCAGTGCTGTTTGAATCCACCATTCTTTCTTTTTGTATTAACTCTAGTGTCTCGTTTGCAATTACTCATTCTTTCTTTTTTCTGTTGTATTAATTTCAGTGTCTCGTTTGCAATCCACTTTCTTTTCTTCTCTGTTGTATTAACTCTAGTGTCTCTTTTGAACCACTCATTCTTTTCTTCTCTGTTGTATTAATCAGTGTCTCGTTTGAATCCACTCATTCTTTTTTTCTCTGTTGTATTAACTGAGTGTCTGTTTGAATCCACTATTCTTTCTTCTCTGTTGTATTAATTTCTAGTGTTCGGGTTTGCAATCCACTGATTCTTTCTCTTTTTTCCATTAACTCTAGTGTCTGTTTGAACCACTTTTTTCTTTCTTTCTGATGTATTAACCAGTGTCTCTTTTGGAATCCACTCATTCTTTTTCTTCTTTTAAACTCTTGTCTGTTTGAATCCACTCTTCTTTTTTCTCTGTTGTATTAATTTCTAGTGTCTCGTTTGCAATCCACTCATTCTTTCTTCTCTGTTGATGAACTCAGTGTCTGTTTGAACCATCTTCTTTCTCTTTTTGTATTAACTCTAATGTCTCTGTTTGAATCCACTCATTCTTTCTCTCTTTTTGTTGTATTAACTCTAGTGTCTCGTTTAATCCACTATTCTTTCTCTTTTCTGTTGATTAATCTATTATGTTTGCAATCCACAAATTCTTTCTCTTCTCTGTTGTATTAACTCAGTGTCTCGTTTGAACCACTATTCTTTTTTCTCTGTTGTATTAACTCTAGTGTCTCGTTTGAATCATAATTTTTTTTCTCTTTTCTTTTTTATTAACTTTGTTTCGTGGAACCACTAATTCTTTCTCTTTTTTTTGTATTAACTCAAATGTCTTTTTGCAATCCACTCATTCTTCTTTTTTGTTGTATTAATTTCTAGTGTTTTGTTTGCAATCCACTCATTCTTTCTTTTCTTGTTGATTAATTTCAGGTTCTTTGGAATCCACTATTTTTTCTCTTTTCTCTGTTGTATTAACTTAGTGTCTTTTTTGAATCCACCATTTTTTTCTCTCTTCTCTGTTGATTAACTCGAGGTTCTTTTTGAATCCACCATTCTTTCCTCTCTGTTGTATTAACTCTAGTGTCTCGTTTGAACCAGTCATTCTTTCTCTTTTCTGTTGTATTAACTCTTGTCTCTTTTTAATCCACTATTTTTTTCTCTTTTTCTGATGTATTAACCTTGTGTCTTTTTGGGAATCCATTTCTTTTCTTCTCTGTTGTATTAACTCTAGTGTCTCGTTTGAACCACTCATTTTTTTCTCTTCTTTTTTATTAACCTAGTGTCTGTTTGCAATCCACTCTTTTCTTTTTCTGTTGTATTAACTTGGTTTTGTTTGAATCCACTCATTCTTTCTTTTTTTGTTGTATTAACTCTATGTCCTGTTTGCAATCTACTCATTTTTTCTTCTTTTTGTTGTATTAACTTATGTCCTTTTTGGAACCACTCATTCTTTCTCTCTCTTTTTTTGATTAACTATGTTTTGTTTGGGGAATCCACTATTCTTTTCTTTTTCTGTTGTTTAACTCAGTGTCTCTTTTGAATCCACTATTTTTCTTTTTTTTTTTAATTAATCGAGTGTTGTTTAATCCATCATTCTTTTCTCTTTTTGTTGTATTAACTCTAGTGTCTGTTTGCAATCCACTGATTCTTTTTTTTTCTGTTGTATTAACTCTAGGCCTTTGCAATCCACTCATTCTTTCTCTTTCTCTGATGTTTAACTCTATGTCTCGTTTGAACCACTCATTCTTTCTCTTCTTTTTTAATTAATTAGTGTTTTTTGCAATCCACCATTCTTTCTCTTCTCTGTTGTATTAACCCTTAGTGTCTCGTTTGCAATCCACTCATTCTTTCTCTTTCTCTGTTGTATAACCTAGTGTCTCGTTTGCAATCCACCATTTTTTCTTCTTTTTGTTGTATTAATTTAAATGTCTCTGTTTAATCCACTCATTCTTTCTCTTTCTGTTGTATTAACTCTAGTGTCTCGTTTGAACCACTCATTCTTTCTCTTTTTTGTTGTATTAACTCTATGTATCGTTTGCAACCACAATTCTTTCTCTTCTCTGTTGTATTAACTCTAGTGTCTCGTTTGCAATCCACTCATTTTTTCTTCTCTGTTGTATTAATTGTGTCTCGTTTGCAATCTACTAATTTTTCTTCTCTGTTGAAACTCTAGTGTTCGTTTGAATCCACAAACCTTTCTCTCTTTTTTTTTGTATTAATCAATGTCTCTTTTTTAACCACTCATTTTTTTCTCTCTTTTGTTTTAACTCTAGTGTCTTTTTGAATCCACTCATTTTTTTCTTTCTCTGTTGTATTAACCTAGTGTCTCGTTTAATCCACTATTTTTTCTTTCTGTTGATTAACTCTAGTGTCTCGTTTAATCCACTCATTCTTTCTCTTTCTCTGTTGAAATTAGTGTCCGTTTACAATCCACTCATTCTTTCTTCTTCTCTGTTGTATTAACTTAATGTCCTTTTTCAACCACTATTTTTTCTTCTCTGTTGTATTAACTCTAGTGTCTCGTTTGCAATCCACCTTTTTTTTTTCTCTGTTTATTAACTCTAGTGTATCGTTTGCAATCCACAAATTTTTTCTTCTTCTCTGTTGTATTAACTTTGTGTCTCGTTTGCAATCCACTCATTCTTTTTTCTTCTGTTGTAAATCCTAGTGTTCTGTTTGCAATCTACTAATTCTTTTCTTTCTCTGTTGATTAATTTCAGTGTTCGTTTGCAATCCAAATCTTTTTTTCTTTTTTGTTTTAACTCTAATGTCCTTTTTAATCCACCATTCTTTTTTTCTCTGTTGTATTAACTCTGTGTCTCGTTTGCAATCCACTCATTCTTTTTTTTTGTTGATTAACTCTAGGCCCGTTTGCAATCCACTCATTCTTTTTTCTCTGTTGTATTAATCTAGTGTCTCGTTTGCAACCACTCATTCTTTCTTTTTCTCTGTTGTTTAACTTTAGTGTCTCGTTTACAATCCACTCATTTTTTCTGTCTTTTTCGGGGAACCATATATTTATCTGTCGACAATGGGAATTCTAGCATGTGGGTCAATCACAACATGTGTTAACTCATCAAACATGTGTGGAAAATCCAAATGTGTTTTTTCCCACAAGATGGGGTTTTTATAAATGTGGCAATTCAATTTGGGGGACCCCAAATGTGGTAATATCAAATGGGTCAATCAAGATTTTTAAAACCCCAAAAGTGGGAAAACTAACATGGAATCATAAAGCATGTGGGGCAACCACAAGCATGGGGCAATCATCTGCTGACATTCTTTTGCCCGCACATATTTCAAATGTTTTTTATTTACTTAATATTTTCTGGGATTTATAAAAGGAAAACGTAGTGGTTTTATTTTTTTTCTAATTTTTGGTTAAATTTTTATGCAAAAGCCAGGGTCAACCCTAGAGGATTTTCCTTTTTATGTTTGATCCCACCAAAAATTAAACTTTTTTGGTTTTTGGTCTTCCTGTCGGATGTCCGGGAATAACCTTCTAGGTTTTTCTTTTCGGGCCAGGAAAATTTTTTTTGGGATTTTCCCCTTACTGGTGACATCCAGGAAACCCTTTCGGGATTCTTCCTGTCGGGTGAATCCAGGTATATAACCTTCCTTCTGGGAGGGTTTTCCCTGTCTGGTGACATCCAGGATAAAACCCTCTAGGATTTTTCCCGTCTGGGACACAGGATAAACCTTCAGGATGCTTCCTGTTACATCCAGGATAAACCTCTGATGTTCTTCCGTCTGGGAATCCAGGATATTCCCTTTCTGGATTTTTCCACTGGTGACATCCAGGATAAAACCCTTTCTAGAATGTTCTTCCTGTCTGATGAACCCGGTATAAACCTTCTAGGATGGTCTTCCCATCTGATGACACCCAGGTATATAACTTCGGATGTTTTTCCTGTCTGATGACATCCAGGTATAAACCTTCTAGATGTTCTTCCGTCTGATGACATCTAGGAATAATTTTAGGATGTTCTTCCGCTGATGACATCCAGGTAAAACCCTTCAGGATGTTCTTCCGTCTGAACATCCGGGTTTAAAACCCTCTGGGATTTTTCCCCATCTGATGACATCCAGGATATAACCTTTTTGATGTTCTTCCTGTCTGATAATCCGGGTATATAATTTTTGGGATATTCTTCCTGTCTGATGTCCAGGATAAAACCCTTCGGGGATGGTTTCCAAGACACCAGGATAAAACCCTTTCTGGATGTTCTTTCCTGTCTGATGAATCCAGGATAAAACCCTTTCTAGGATGTTCTTCCTGTCTGATGACACAGGTATAAAACCCTTCAGGATGTTCTTCTGTCTGATGACATCCAGGTTAACCTTCTAGATGTTCTTCCTGTCTGATGACATCCAGGTATAAAACCCCTTTCAGGATGGTTTCCCCATCTGAGAACCGGGTATAAATTTCTAGGATGTTCTTCCTGTCTGATGACATCCAGGTATAAACCTTCTATGATGTTCTTCCTGTCTGATAATCCAGGTATAACCTTCTGGATGTTCTTCCTGTCTGATGACATCCAGGTATAAACCTTCTAGGATGTTTTCCGTCTGATACATCCAGGTATATAACCTTTCATGATGTTCTTCCTGTCTGATGAACCCATATAAACCTTCTGGGATTTTCTTCCGCTGATGACATCCAGGTATAAAACCCTTCTGGATGTTCTTCCGCTGATAAATCCAGGATATAACCCTTTCTAGGATGTTCTTCCGTCTGATGACATCCAGGAATAATTTCTATGATGTTCTTCCTGTCTGTGAATCCAGGATAAACCTTCTAGGATGTTCTTTCCGTCTGATGACATCCAAATCCTTTCGGGATGTTTTTCCCCCATCTGATGACATCCAGGATATAACCTTCAGGACGTTCTTCCCATCTGATAATCCAGGAAAACCCTTTCGGATGTTCTTCCGTCTGAACACCCGGGATAAAACCCTTTCGGGAGTTTTTTGTCTGATGACACCCAGGATAAAACCCTTCTAGGATGTTCTTCCCATCTGATGACATCCAGGAAAAAACCTTTCGGGATGTTCTTCCTGCTGATGACATCCAGGATATAACCTTCAGGATGTTCTTCCGTCTGGTGATGTCCATATATAACCTTCTATGACCCTTTTTCCCCAAAAAAGGCAACCCCGGGGGGCATTTTCACATTTGGGGGAAAAGGGACCGTTCAGAGTTTAACTTGTTTATGATATTGAAAAACTGATTTTCAGTTTTTGGAGTTGTTGACAAAACGAAGGCCACAACCATTTTTACTGAAATTTAAAAAATTTAAATAAAGGGAAAGATTTTATATCTGGGTACATACCCCTTTTTTTAAAAAGCTTTTAAAGTAAAGCATTTTTATTGTGTTAAAATCAAGTCATATTTTTTTTTAAAAGTCAAATGAGAAAACCAAAATGAGTCTTTTATGTAACTTGAGTTTTATATTGACAGAGCCAGCATATCATATTTCCAAAAGAAAGCAGATCCAAGTTTGATTTTGAATGTGAGGTAGATGGGGGAACCAAAAGATAAGGGGGGTTTTACTAAATAAAAAATTAGTCGATCACCGAGAATGGATACCACCGGGGGTTATACAGGGGCCTAGAGTACCATTTTAGGTACAGTTAACGATGGAGCATTTTAATGGATTCAGTAGAATATCAGAGATTTTTTTTTATATTTAGGAAGATTTAGAAGGGGGTTGGGACATAAAATTTTTACAAGACAGAAGAATGTCAATGAAGAAATGAGTTTTTCCAAGAGACTAACAGATTTAGAAATCGCAGTCCAGAAAAAAGTTTTTGGGAAAAGTAAAAAATAGAATATTTACCCAAAATATATGAGATGGACTTTAAGAAGAGGGAAAAAGAGGAAGAGAGCCAATACAGAAAGTTGTGAGGTAGCAGAATAAAAAAAATAGAGAACTAGACACAGAACAGCTAAAGTATAGGACTGTTAGGTCAGATTATACAAGAAAAGGAAAAACCAAGAGCTTTTAGGAAGAATAATTTTTGGGAAAAATTTATAGCTTATTAGAAGACAACACCGCATACATTTTCAGAAGAGCAGATTTGACCACAAAACTGGTAGTATAAATATTGTTAATGATTTGTTTTTTTTTCTTCAAAATAGTCATTCTACAATAATCAAATTTTCTCAAACGTATATCACCTGATGTGAAATATTATTTTATGAATGTATTCCATATTAATATCTTTTATGCCAACAATGCTTGACCAACGAATCAATGAAACGAGCTCGCCTTGAGCGCATTTGAAGGCGAAACATAGTGCTCATATTAATTCAGATTTGAATTACTTTCAAACTTTAAAGACAAATTTTCAAAAAAAGAGCAACTTTAAATTCTCTATTTACTGCTCGTACTGCAACTGTCAATTGTATTCTTGAGGCTAGTTATCACATTTCTTTACTCATGTTTTGAAAATTTACTTACTGTGGTTTCTCAACAATTTCCTAATTTCTTCCTAAAACCTATCATTTACGTTTCTACAGTGAACAATTCAATTTTTGGAAACTAAAATTGTTCGTATATGTTACATAGTGTTGGGAGGAAGGGCATACGAATTTTTAAAAGGCTTTTGTGGGCATGGCACAAAAGGTTGGAAACACTGTTCTAGGATGTTCTTCCCGTCTTGTGAAGTCCAGGTATATAACCTTCTAGGATGTTCTCCCAGTCTGGTGATGTCCAGGTATATAACCTTCTAGGATGTTCTCCCTGTCTGGTGAAGTCCAGGTATATAACCTTCTAGGATGTTCTCCCTGTCTGGTGAAGTCCAGGTATATAACCTTCTAGGATGTTCTCCCAGTCTGGTGATGTCCAGGTCTATAGCCTTCTAGGATGTTCTCCTGTCTGGTGATGTCCAGGTATATAACCTTCTAGGATGTTCTCCCTGTCTGGTGAAGTCCAGGTATATAACCTTCTAGGATGTTCTCCTGTCTGGTGACATCTCAGGTATATAACCTTCTAGGATGTTCTCCCTGTCTGGTGATGTCCAAGTATATAACCTTCTAGGATGTTCTTCCCATCTGGTGATGTACAGGTATATAACCTTCTAGGATGTTCTTCCCATCTGTTGACATCCAGGTATATAACCTTCTGGGAATGTTCTCCCATCTGGTGACATCCAGGTATATAACCTTCTAGGATGTTCTTCCCATCTGCTGACGTCCAGGTATATAACCTTCTAGGATGTTCTTCCCATCTGGTGACATCTAGGTATATAACCTTCTAGGATGTTCTTCCTGTCTGATGACATCCAGGTATATAACCTTCTAGGATGTTCTTCCCGTCTGGTGATGTCCAGGTATATAACCTTCTAGAATGTTCTTCCCGTCTGGTGATGTCCAGGTATATAGCCTTCTAGGATGTTCTCCCTGTCTGGTGATGTCCAGATATATAACCTTCTAGGATGTTCTTCCCATCTGGTGATGTCCAGGTATATAACCTTCTAGGATGTTCTTCCCATCTGTTGACATCCAGGTATATAACCTTCTAGAATGTTCTTCCCATCTGGTGACATCCAGGTATATAACCTTCTAGGATGTTCTTTCCGTCTGATGACATCCAGGTATATAACCTTCTAGGATGTTCTTCCGTCTGTGACATCCAGGTATATAACCTTCTATGATGTTCTTCCCGTCTGATGACATCCAAGTATATAACCTTCTAGGATGTTCTTTCCGTCTGATGACATCCAGGTATATAACCTTCTAGGATGTTCTTCCCATCTGATGACATCCAGGTATATAACCTTCTAGGATGTTCTTCCCATCTGATGACATCCAGGTATATAACCTTCTAGGATGTTCTTCCCGTCTGATGACATCCGGTATATAACCTTCTAGGATGTTCTTCCCGTCTGATGACATCCAGGTATATAACCTTCTAGGATGTTCTTCCCATCTGATGACATCCAGGTATATAACCTTCTAGGATGTTCTTCCTGTCTGATGACATCCAGGTATATAACCTTCTAGGATGTTCTTCCCGTCTGGTGATGTCCAGGTATATAACCTTCTATGACCCTGTTTCCAACGTGATCCTCACGGGCATTTTCATCATTTGGGGCAATGGACTCGTTCAGAGTTTACTAATGTTTATGATGTTGCAAACTGATATATCAGCTTTGGATGTCTGTTGACAAAAACGAATGTTGCTTCACAATCACTTTACTGAAATTTAAAAATCTTAAATAAACGGAAAGTACTTATATCTAGGTACATATCTACCTCCTTTTAACAATGCTTTGAAAGTGGGAAAGCATGTGTTATTGTGTTAAAATCAAGTCATATTTTTGTGTCTAACATTTGTCAACCATGCCACGAAAACCAAAATGAGTCTATATAGTGTAATCTTGAGTCTGTAATAGTATTGGACAGAGCCACGCATATCATATTTCCGCCACAGAAAGCAGATCCGAAGTTTGATTTGGCTTGGAATGTGAGGTACGATGGGAAAAGGAACCAAGAAGTATCAAAGGGGTTTGACTCAAATACAAGTTATGGGCCATTAGTCTGATCACCAGAGTAATGGATACTCACTGTGCAGTTGGATTATACAGGCGTCCTTAGAGTACCATTGTGTAGTTGTACAGTTAACGATGGAGCACTTATATATGGATTACAGTAGAATATCATGAGATCTTGTTTTCCATATTTAGCGACAGATTGAGAAGGCGTGGTTGGGACATAAACTTTTAGACAATGACAGAAGAATGTCGATAGTCGAAGTAAAATGAGTCTCTTCCAAGAGACTAACAGATGTGAGAAATCGCAGTCCTGAGAACAAAGTTTTGGAATAGTAAAGTAATAGAATATTCACCCATATATATATGCACGATTGACTTTAAGAAGAGGGAATAATAGAGCAGATAGAGAGCCAAATACAGAACAGCTTGTGAGGTAGCTAGAATAAAAATAGAGAACTAGACACAGAACAGCTAAAGTATAGGACTGTTAGGTCAGATTATACAAGAAAAGCAGAAGAGAACCGAAGAGCTTCACGTAGAAGATATAATTATTGGAAGTTAGAATTGATCAGAGCTTATTAGAAGACAACACCGCATACTTTTTCAGAAGAGCAGATTTGACCACAAAACTGGTAGTATAAATATTGTTAATGATTTGTTTTTTTTTCTTCAAAATAGTCATTCTACAATAATCAAATTTTCTCAAACGTATATCACCTGATGTGAAATATTATTTTATGAATGTATTCCATATTAATATCTTTTATGCCAACAATGCTTGACCAACGAATCAATGAAATGAGCTTGCCTTGAGGCGCATTTGAAGGCGAAACATAGTGCTCATATTAATTCAGATTTGAATTACTTTCAAACTTTAAAGACAAATTTTCAAAAAAAGAGCAACTTTAAATTCTCTATTTACTGCTCGTACTGCAACTGTCAATTGTACTCTTGAGGCTAGTTATCACATTTCTTTACTCATGTTTTGAAAATTTACTTACTGTGGTTTCTCAACAATTTCCTAATTTCTTCCTAAAACCTATCATTTACGTTTCTACAGTGAACAATTCAATTTTTGGAAACTAAAATTGTTCGTATATGTTACATAGTGTTGGGAGGAAGGGGGCATACGAATTTTTAAAAGGCTTTTGTGGGGCATGGCACAAAAAAGGTTGGGAAACACTGTTCTAGGATGTTCTTCCCGTCTTGTGATGTCCAGGTATATAACCTTCTAGGATGTTCTCCCTGTCTGGTGAAGTCCAGGTATATAGCCTTCTAGGATGTTCTCCCTGTCTGGTGAAGTCCAGGTATATAACCTTCTAGGATGTTCTTCCAGTCTGATGACATTCAGGTATATAACCTTCTAGGATGTTCCTCCTGTCTGGTGACATCCAGGTATATAACCTTCTAGGATGTTCTCCCTGTCTGGTGATGTCCAGGTATATAGCCTTCTAGGATGTTCTCCCTGTCTGGTGAAGTCCAGGTATATAACCTTCTAGGATGTTCTCCCTGTCTGGTGATGTCCAGGTATATAGCCTTCTAGGATGTTCTCCCTGTCTGGTGAAGTCCAGGTATATAACCTTCTAGGATGTTCTCCCATCTGATGCATTCAGGTATATACCTTCTGGATGTCTTCCTCGTGTCTGGTGATGTCAGATATATAATTCTAGGATGTTCTTCCTGTCTGGGATGTCCAGGTATATAACCTTCTAGGATGTACTTCCTGTCTGGTGATGTCCAGGTATATAACCTTCTAGGATGTTCTCCGTCTGGTGACATCAGGTATATAGCCTTCTAGGATGTTCTCCCTGTCTGGTGATGTCCAGGTATATAGCCTTCTAGGATGTTCTCCTGTCTGGTGAAGTCCAGTATATAACCTTCTAGGATGTTCTCTCCATCTGGTGATGTCCAGGTATATAACCTTCTAGGATGTTCTTCCTGATCTGGTGACATCCAGGTATATAACCTTCTAGGATGTTCTTCCCATCTGGTGATGTCCAGGTATATAACCTTCTAGGATGTTCTCCCTGTCTGGTGAAGTCCAGGTATATAACCTTCTAGGATGTTCTTCCCATCTGGTGACATCTAGGTATATAACCTTCTAGGATGTTCTTCCTGTCTGATGACATCCAGGTATATAACCTTCTAGGATGTTCTTCCTGTCTGGTGATGTCCAGGTATATAACCTTCTAGGAATGTTCTTCCTGTCTGTGATGTCCAGGTATATAACCTTCTAGGATGTTCTTCCTGTCTGGTGACGTCCAGGTATATAACCTTCTAGGATGTACTTCCTGTCTGGTGATGTCCAGGTATATAACCTTCTAGGATGTTCTTCCCGTCTGGTGACATCCAGGTATATAACCTTCTAGGATGTTCTCCCATCTGTGACATCCAGGTATATACCTTCTAGGATGTTCTTCCCATCTGGTGAGTCAGGTATATAACCTTCTAGGATGTACTTCCTGTCTGGTGATGTCCAGGTATATAACCTTCTAGGATGTTCTTCCTGTCTGGTGATGTCCAGGTATATAACCTTCTAGGATGTTCTTCCGATCTGGTGATCCAGGTATATAACCTTCTAGGATGTTCTTCCCGTCTGATGACATCCAGGTATATAACCTTCTAGGATGTACTTCCTGTCTGGTGATGTCCAGGTATATAACCTTCTAGGATGTTCTTCCTGTCTGGTGATGTCCAGGTATATAACCTTCTAGGATGTTCTTCCCATCTGGTGATGTCCAGGTATATAACCTTCTAGGATGTTCTTCCCATCTGGTGATGTCCAGGTATATAACCTTCTAGGATGTTCTTCCCATCTTGTGACATCCAGGTATATAACCTTCTAGGATGTTCTTCCCATCTGGTGACGTCCAGGTATATAACCTTCTAGGATGTTCTTCCCATCTGGTGACATCTAGGTATATAACCTTCTAGGATGTTCTTCCGTCTGTGACATCCAGGTATATAACCTTCTAGGATGTTCTTCCGTCTGTGATTCCAGGTATATAACCTTCTAGAATGTTCTTCCCATCTGATGTCCAGGTATATAACCTTCTAGGATGTTCTCCCATCTGGTGACGTCCAGGTATATAACCTTCTAGGATGTCTTCCTCTGGTGACATCCAGGTATATAACCTTCTAGGATGTTCTTCCGTCTGATGTCCAGGTATATAACCTTCTAGGATGTTTTTCCCGTCTGGTGAATCCAGGTATATAACCTTCTAGGATGTACTTCCTGTCTGGTGATGTCCAGGTATATAACCTTCTAGGATGTTCTTCCCATCTGGTGACATCCAGGTATATAACCTCATTTCTCCTGTCTGTGAGCAGAACCTAGGTGCTTCCTGTCTGGTGATGTCCAGGTATATAACCTTCTAGGATGTTCTTCCAGTCTGGTGACATCCAGGTATATAACCTTCCTTCTATGATGTTGTTGAAACAATGTGTTTGCTATCACCAGATCATTTTCAGCACAAAAAGTTATCAGTTTGTTCCCTGCCTCATTTCTACTTTCTATGCTGTGTTTTCCTACTATTTGGTTTTCTTCTCTTGTTCTATCTTTTCCAACTTTGGCATTGAAATCTCCCATTATTATTAAGATGTCACTTTTACTAACTTTATCTACTGTTTCCTGGAGAATGTTATAAAATTCCTCTATGTCTTCTTCTTCTGCATCTGTAGTTGGTGCATATATTTGTATAAGTGTAATGTTTCTTGATTTTCCCTCAAGTCTTACACTAACGATTCTTTTATTTATGGGATTGTATCCTAGAAGTGTATGAGATGTTTGTTTTTGTAGATATCGCCACTCCATTCCTTCCTTTTTTTGTCTCCTCCAGAGTATATAAACATTCCATTGTGTGTATTAAAGTGACCTTGTCCGCTCCACCTATGCTCAGAAATTCCGAATATGTTAATATTTATTCGCTCTATTTCTTTCTCAACTATCTGATGTTTTCCCTCATTCATCGTTCTCACATTATGTTACCAGTGCCAAACCTGGACGCTGACAACAAACGATAGAAGAAAACTAGTCACAACAGAGATGAAGTGTCTACGCAGAATGCTGGGTGTAACAAGAAGAGACCGGTTGAGAAATGAAGACATCAGGAAAAAGTGGGTACAACATCAGTACTAGACTTCATCAAGAAACAACAAATTAAATGGTTCGGTCACGTAAGCAGATTACCATCAGACAGTGCACCCCAAAGAGCAATGCTGCTCCGATACAATGGGTACAAAGCAAAAGGCCGGCCACGCAAAAGATGGACCTCAGAGATAACAGAGGCGACGAAAGAGACTATCTACGAAGTGCATACTAGAGCCCGTTTTAGAAATCTCTTCCTGTCCTGACGCTGTGAGGCATACAGGATTCGAGAAAGAAAGAAAATCGTTCTCACATTCCACGGACATATTTGTTTCCTACGGAACATATTTCCGAATTTCTTGATAGTATCTTCAATCCTATAGTCACCACACTACTTTCATTCTTGATGTATCTTCAATCCTATAGTCACCACACTACTTTCATTCTTGATAGTATCTTCAATCTATAATCACTACTACTTTTCACTTCTTGAAGTATCTTCAATCCTATAGTCTCCTCATCTACTTTCATATCTTGTATAGTTATTTTTCGATTCCTCATAGTCTACACACTCTTTCATTTTGATTGTATCTTCAATCTATGTAATTCTACTTTATTCTAGATATCGTACTCTTCTAATCCTTTATGTCCCCAGTACTTCATTCTTGATGTATTTCAATACCTATGTCACTACACTATGTCATTCTTGATATATTTCAATCTATATCACACTACTTTCTTCTCATATCTGATCCTATAGTCTATCCACATATTTCATCTGATAGCTATCTTCAATCCTATAGTCACCACATATATTCATTCTTGATAGTATGCTCAATCTAGTGTCACAGATACTTTCATTCTGACATATCTTCAACTATGAGTACCATCATACTTTATTCATGACAGTACTTAATGCCTATAGAACCATCATACTTTCATTCTGAAGATAATGCTTCAACATAGTCACACAACTTTCATTCTTGATAGGTATCTTCAGATCACTAAGTCACAACTATTTCATTCTGAAGTATCTTCAACTATAGTCACCTAAACTTTCATTCCTGACAGTATGTTCACAGTCCTAAGCAAATACTTTCCATTCTGACATAGTGTCTTCATCTAAGTCATACATATTCATTCTTGATAGTATCTTCAATCCTATAGTCACCACACTACTTTCATTCTTGATAGTATCTTCAATCCTATAGTCACCACACTACTTTCATTCTTGATAGTATCTTCAATCCTATAGTCACCACACTACTTTCATTCTTGATAGTATCTTCAATCCTATAGTCACCACACTACTTTCATTCTTGATAGTATCTTCAATCCTATAGTCACCACACTACTTTCATTCTTGACAGTATCTTCAATCCTATAGTCACCACACTACTTTCATTCTTGATAGTATCTTCAATCCTATAGTCACCACACTACTTTCATTCTTGACAGTATCTTCAATCCTATAGTCACCACACTACTTTCATTCTTGATAGTATCTTCAATCCTATAGTCACCACACTACTTTCATTCTTGATAGTATCTTCAATCCTATAGTCACCACACTACTTTCATTCTTGATAGTATCTTCAATCCTATAGTCACCACACTACTTTCATTCTTGACAGTATCTTCAATCCTATAGTCACCACACTACTTTCATTCTTGACAGTATCTTCAATCCTATAGTCACCACACTACTTTCATTCTTGATAGTATCTTCAATCCTATAGTCAACACACTACTTTCATTCTTGATAGTATCTTCAATCCTATAGTCACCACACTACTTTCATTCTTGATAGTATCTTCAATCCTATAGTCACCACACTACTTTCATTCTTGAAAGTATCTTCAATCCTATAGTCACCACACTACTTTCATTCTTGATAGTATCTTCAATCCTATAGTCACCACACTACTTTCATTCTTGATAGTATCTTCAATCCTATAGTCACCACACTACTTTCATTCTTGACAGTATCTTCAATCCTATAGTCACCACACTACTTTCATTCTTGACAGTATCTTCAATCCTATAGTCACCACACTACTTTCATTCTTGATAGTATCTTCAATCCTATAGTCACCACACTACTTTCATTCTTGATAGTATCTTCAATCCTATAGTCACCACACTACTTTCATTCTTGACAGTATCTTCAATCCTATAGTCACCACACTACTTTCATTCTTGATAGTATCTTCAATCCTATAGTCACCACACTACTTTCATTCTTGATAGTATCTTCAATCCTATAGTCACCACACTACTTTCATTCTTGATAGTATCTTCAATCCTATAGTCACCACACTACTTTCATTCTTGACAGTATCTTCAATCCTATAGTCACCACACTACTTTCATTCTTGACAGTATCTTCAATCCTATAGTCACCACACTACTTTCATTCTTGATAGTATCTTCAATCCTATAGTCACCACACTACTTTCATTCTTGATAGTATCTTCAATCCTATAGTCACCACACTACTTTCATTCTTGATAGTATCTTCAATCCTATAGTCACCACACTACTTTCATTCTTGATAGTATCTTCAATCCTATAGTCACCACACTACTTTCATTCTTGATAGTATCTTCAATCCTATAGTCACCACACTACTTTCATTCTTGATAGTATCTTCAATCCTATAGTCACCACACTACTTTCATTCTTGATAGTATCTTCAATCCTATAGTCACCACACTACTTTCATTCTTGACAGTATCTTCAATCCTATAGTCACCACACTACTTTCATTCTTGATAGTATCTTCAATCCTATAGTCACCACACTACTTTCATTCTTGATAGTATCTTCAATCCTATAGTCACCACACTACTTTCATTCTTGACAGTATCTTCAATCCTATAGTCACCACACTACTTTCATTCTTGATAGTATCTTCAATCCTATAGTCACCACACTACTTTCATTCTTGATAGTATCTTCAATCCTATAGTCAACACACTACTTTCATTCTTGATAGTATCTTCAATCCTATAGTCACCACACTACTTTCATTCTTGAAAGTATCTTCAATCCTATAGTCACCACACTACTTTCATTCTTGATAGTATCTTCAATCCTATAGTCACCACACTACTTTCATTCTTGATAGTATCTTCAATCCTATAGTCACCACACTACTTTCATTCTTGATAGTATCTTCAATCCTATAGTCACCACACTACTTTCATTCTTGATAGTATCTTCAATCCTATAGTCATCACACTACTTTCATTCTTGATAGTATCTTCAATCCTATAGTCACCACACTACTTTCATTCTTGAAAGTATCTTCAATCCTATAGTCACCACACTACTTTCATTCTTGATAGTATCTTCAATCCTATAGTCACCACACTACTTTCATTCTTGATAGTATCTTCAATCCTATAGTCACCACACTACTTTCATTCTTGACAGTATCTTCAATCCTATAGTCACCACACTACTTTCATTCTTGATAGTATCTTCAATCCTATAGTCAACACACTACTTTCATTCTTGATAGTATCTTCAATCCTATAGTCACCACACTACTTTCATTCTTGATAGTATCTTCAATCCTATAGTCACCACACTACTTTTATTCTTGACAGTATCTTCAATCCTATAGTCACCACACTACTTTCATTCTTGATAGTATCTTCAATCCTATAGTCACCACACTACTTTCATTCTTGATAGTATCTTCAATCCTATAGTCACCACACTACTTTCATTCTTGACAGTATCTTCAATCCTATAGTCACCACACTACTTTCATTCTTGATAGTATCTTCAATCCTATAGTCACCACACTACTTTCATTCTTGACAGTATCTTCAATCCTATAGTCACCACACTACTTTCATTCTTGATAGTATCTTCAATCCTATAGTCACCACACTACTTTCATTCTTGATAGTATCTTCAATCCTATAGTCACCACACTACTTTCATTCTTGATAGTATCTTCAATCCTATAGTCACCACACTACTTTCATTCTTGATAGTATCTTCAATCCTATAGTCACCACACTACTTTCATTCTTGACAGTATCTTCAATCCTATAGTCACCACACTACTTTCATTCTTGATAGTATCTTCAATCCTATAGTCACCACACTACTTTCATTCTTGATAGTATCTTCAATCCTATAGTCACCACACTACTTTCATTCTTGATAGTATCTTCAATCCTATAGTCACCACACTACTTTCATTCTTGATAGTATCTTCAATCCTATAGTCACCACACTACTTTCATTCTTGATAGTATCTTCAATCCTATAGTCACCACACTACTTTCATTCTTGATAGTATCTTCAATCCTATAGTCACCACACTACTTTCATTCTTGATAGTATCTTCAATCCTATAGTCACCACATTACTTTCATTCTTGATAGTATCTTCAATCCTATAGTCACCACACTACTTTCATTCTTGATAGTATCTTCAATCCTATAGTCACCACACTACTTTATTCTTGATAGTATCTTCAATCCTATAGTAACCACACTACTTTCATTCTTGATAGTATCTTCAATCCTATAGTCACCACACTACTTTCATTCTTGACAGTATCTTCAATCCTATAGTCACCACACTACTTTCATTCTTGACAGTATCTTCAATCCTATAGTCACCACACTACTTTCATTCTTGACAGTATCTTCAATCCTATAGTCACCACACTACTTTCATTCTTGATAGTATCTTCAATCCTATAGTCACCACACTACTTTCATTCTTGATAGTATCTTCAATCCTATAGTCACCACACTACTTTCATTCTTGATAGTATCTTCAATCCTATAGTCACCACACTACTTTCATTCTTGATAGTATCTTCAATCCTATAGTCACCACACTACTTTCATTCTTGATAGTATCTTCAATCCTATAGTCACCACACTACTTTCATTCTTGATAGTATCTTCAATCCTATAGTCACCACACTACTTCTTCTTTGATAGTATCTTCAATCCTATAGTCACCACACTACTTTCATTCTTGATAGTATCTTCAATCCTATAGTCACCACACTACTTTCATTCTTGACAGTATCTTCAATCCTATAGTCACCACACTACTTTCATTCTTGATAGTATCTTCAATCCTATAGTCACCACACTACTTTCATTCTTGATAGTATCTTCAATCCTATAGTCACCACACTACTTTCATTCTTGACAGTATCTTCAATCCTATAGTCACCACACTACTTTCATTCTTGATAGTATCTTCAATCCTATAGTCACCACACTACTTTCATTCTTGAAAGTATCTTCAATCCTATAGTCACCACACTACTTTCATTCTTGACAGTATCTTCAATCCTATAGTCACCACACTACTTTCATTCTTGACAGTATCTTCAATCCTATAGTCACCACACTACTTTCATTCTTGACAGTATCTTCAATCATATAGTCACCACACTACTTTTATTCTTGATAGTATCTTCAATCCTATAGTCACCACACTACTTTCATTCTTGATAGTATCTTCAATCCTATAGTCACCACACTACTTTCATTCTTGATAGTATCTTCAATCCTATAGTCACCACACTACTTTCATTCTTGACAGTATCTTCAATCCTATAGTCACCACACTACTTTCATTCTTGATAGTATCTTCAATCCTATAGTCACCACACTACTTTCATTCTTGATAGTATCTTCAATCCTATAGTCCCACACTACTTTCATTCTTGATAGTATCTTCAATCCTATAGTCACCACACTACTTTCATTCTTGACAGTATCTTCAATCCTATAGTCACCACACTACTTTCATTCTTGATAGTATCTTCAATCCTATAGTCACCACACTACTTTCATTCTTGATAGTATCTTCAATCCTATAGTCACCACACTACTTTCATTCTTGATAGTATCTTCAATCCTATAGTCACCACACTACTTTCATTCTTGATAGTATCTTCAATCCTATAGTCAACACACTACTTTCATTCTTGATAGTATCTTCAATCCTATAGTCACCACACTACTTTCATTCTTGATAGTATCTTCAATCCTATAGTCACCACACTACTTTCATTCTTGATAGTATCTTCAATCCTATAGTCAACACACTACTTTCATTCTTGATAGTATCTTCAATCCTATAGTCACCACACTACTTTCATTCTTGATAGTATCTTCAATCCTATAGTCACCACACTACTTTCATTCTTGATAGTATCTTCAATCCTATAGTCACCACACTACTTTCATTCTTGATAGTATCTTCAATCCTATAGTCACCACACTACTTTCATTCTTGATAGTATCTTCAATCCTATAGTCACCCCCTACTTTCATTCTTGATAGTATCTTCAATCCTATAGTCACCACACTACTTTCATTCTTGATAGTATCTTCAATCCTATAGTCACCACACTACTTTCATTCTTGATAGTATCTTCAATCCTATAGTCACCACACTACTTTCATTCTTGATAGTATCTTCAATCCTATAGTCACCACACTACTTTCATTCTTGATAGTATCTTCAATCCTATAGTCACCACACTACTTTCATTCTTGACAGTATCTTCAATCCTATAGTCACCACACTACTTTCATTCTTGATAGTATCTTCAATCCTATAGTCACCACACTACTTTCATTCTTGATAGTATCTTCAATCCTATAGTCACCACACTACTTTCATTCTTGACAGTATCTTCAATCCTATAGTCACCACACTACTTTCATTCTTGATAGTATCTTCAATCCTATAGTCACCACACTACTTTCATTCTTGAAAGATACGAACCACACTTTGTCTGTTTTTTTCTTCCATTGAGTTGTTGCCTGGCAGGACTTACCGTCGCTTCCTCCTTGATGTGTGCTCATTGTACATCTCTATACCTCATTCCGACGGACTTCAAGCTCTCCAGTTCTTTCTCGACAGGAGAACTAACCCACTTGTTTCCACCTCGGCTCTCATTCGTCTTGCAGAACTAGTTCTCACTCTCAACTCCTTTCAGTTCATTGACACATTCTTTGAGCAGATCAGTGGGGTGCCATGGGTACTAAAATGGGACCTAGTTATGCTTGTCTATTCATGGGTCATCTAGTATGGGTCACCAATTATGGAATTCCTATGATGGTCTCTTCCGTCTGTGTATCATAGATACATTGATGTGGTCAAAGGCTCATGGTCACGGCGGTAAAATGAGCCAGGGTTAGAGAAGGGGCGAGCTAACCAAGACCCTGCCTCAACCTCCACGAGTTGATCCTGGCAACAGACTTAGGTTCCGGTCTGGCTAATGGGGGCAGGGATCGGGGAGAACTACTGGTAGTGGTAGTAGTTCTAGTACGAAAAAAAACAAATGCAGATCCATTCGAACAAAATGCACAAATCTCCTGGCCGATGTTGAACAAAATATGGCCCAAGTTCCCGAACAAACAAAAACAGCAGCGAAACGTCTCTGACATAAGCCCCACTCCCCGGAGTAAGGGCCGAACGCAACACGTAATCTCCGGAGCAGGAGACTCCATACACAAGCTCGACGTGTAAGTCAGAAGTCCCGCAAAAATTACCTGTTTCTCTGCTGATGGGGAGACTGGTAAACATGAAAGGATGAGAGGTGCATCCAGTGACAAAACGTGTGTCCACGTAGGGCGAAATTCGAAACCCTGAGGAGGAGGCAAACATTGCCAGCTCGTGGGCAAGAATAAATAAGTCAGATCGTAACGAATAAAAGCCTACCCTCGTGTCGGTACGAGGGAAGATTGCAGCTGACTCCGCATCGGTGGCCTGGTGCAGATACATGTACTGGGCATGGTTTGAAAGCGCAAAACAACAAGTTGCGTTTTAGTACATAAAGAAACTACCCTCTCTGGGAAAACCGTGCAAGGTACTGTTGCGATAACAATTAACATCCCCGGAAGAACTGGGGTGGGTGATGCCTAACGGACCTGCCAGCCTTGTGGCAACCGGGCAAGCTACTATTGAAGTCACAACTAACATCCCCTGAAGAACTGGGGAGCATGATAGTGGCGAGCGCAAAATCCTCAGTTGCGGATTGAAACGACCCTCTACATTGTTTGTGCTTGGTCCAAGGCCGGTGTCTTCCGAGACTAACTGCAAATTGCCATGTACCATCGAGCATCTAGAAACGGCTGAGAATGTTCCTTCTCCGGATCAAACTAAAAAATGAACGGTAAAGTAAGGTCGACAATGTAAAGATCTGACAGGCTGTCCGTGTCTGAACATTGGCGAAGGCCGATACTTTAAACGGTATTTTATACGAGTAAGACGTCGTCCGAGGACAAGCTTATAAGCCCCGAGAAATGTTTCTAATCTGGAACGACCTCATAGAAAGGGCATAACAGCGTAACTCACTGTCTTGGCGTAGATCACAAAGCCCAAATATGCGGCAAAGCTGATCGAAAAAGCGAAGATCCGGGCCGACATAATCAGCAGAAAGGATCGTACCCTAGGGAAAGTTCACCCTAGTAAATCAAAAGCTGGGTGAAACCGGACGGGCGGGCCTAGTCACCATGGGCGGACAATCGACCCAACGTAGATCACCCGGTTCTTGTCAGTGGACCAATTATACATCACAATAAGAATGATAAAATTGGCCGTGAAGAACGATCGCGAGAGAGATACATTGATGACATATATTGGCATTACCGATATGCCTGAAGCCGAATTGTCACGCTTCATTAATTTCAATGTCTTCAATCCTGCTATTCAGTTTACATCTCACATCTCTACCTCTTGTGTCAACTTTCTTGACATCACTATCACCATCAGCCTATCCACTATCACTACATCAGTATACTACAAGCCTACTGATGCACATAGTTTTCTCCTTTATAGCTCTTCCCATTCCCAGTCTTGTCGTGACTCTTTACCATTTTCTCAACTCTTGCGCCTTCGTCGCCTCTGTAGCGAGGACGATGATTTTCTCGATAGAGTTCACGAGATACTTGGTTTCTTCCGCAAGCGGCTATACCCGGAGAATGTGCTTGCATCTGCTATGCAGCGCGTTCAGCAAATTTCTCTCCAGGAGGCCCTCTCTGACCAGCATAGAACTTCCAATTCTGACAGGGTGAAACTTATCTTAACTTTCCACCCTCATAGTTCCCTTGTGAAGAAAGTCTTATTCCGTCATCTCTCCATTCTTTAGTCTGATCCTGAGACACGTTCAATCTTCCAACACTATCCTTTGGTGGCGTACAGACGGGACAGAAGCCTTAAGGATATGTTGGTTCACAGTCGCCTCAAGCCTAATATCCAGAGTCATTTTGGCACCATCCAGTGTGGCCGTCGGCGCTGCAACACGTGTGCTTATGTAATACAGACCAGCACTGTGTCTTTTCCAAAAGCACAGTTTGTTATTGAAGACAGTTTCACGTGCGAGTCCCTGAATATTATTTATGCCATTACGTGCAAGCGATGCAACAAGGCTTATATTGGGGAAACCGGCAAGAGGTTCATTGATCGATTCGCCCAACACTTGCGCGATATACGCCAATGCTCTGTGACCCCTGTAGCTACCCATTTCAATGATACTGGCCATTCAGGAGCTTGCGATGTCCAGGTCACAGCCATCCGATCATGTTCCTCTGATGATCGTGGAATACACGTGGAAAAGGTGGAAAAATTAATGGAAAATTGTTTTTTATACCAACATATTTTTTTTTTGGGTTGCTCTAATTCATCTGTGACATATCCCAGTATATCAAATAATTAAAAGAAGCATATATGTACTCTGCTTTGAGAGGAATCAGTGTTTCACTATACACACCCCCTTGAGGGACTTGCATAGTAACCAATGTTTACATTAGGTTACTATGTGAATATCTTCAGAACAAAACAATTCACAATCTTAAAACTGCGAAATTATAATTATACTCTGGCAAACAAAACTTCTGTACACCGTGTTCGCAAGGAAAGTCACTCTGTGATTTGCTACAAACATTCAAAATTGTCTGTCGTCTAAACTTCGTTTTGAAAGTTTCTACTAACATTGTGTATTTCCCCAACATCATATCTGTGTTATACTATATACTTGTTTATCATAATGTGATAGTGGTTAGTAACATTTCTTTTGTTCATAATGGGAAACAAGAAACAGAATAGAAAATCTGGTAAGCGTAAGTTTTGTGGAAACCGGTACACTAAATCAGATAAGTTAGAGATAAACAAACGTGATGCACCTGTTGTCGATAGTGAATACACTGAGCCTGTCTGCTCCTCTGTAAAGAAAATTAAAGTATTTGAAAGTGAAACACAATGTGATCAAGACAACAAAGGACATGGGTTTATCCTTATTGATGTAAAGCTGCTGTTCGAGTTTTTATGTAGTAACTTTAAATGTGTTAAAAATGTTGTCAGTACTCACTGACATGTGAGTTCGTGGAACAAACTCGAAATGGTTTTTGTCATGACATTAGAATAAAATGCTTGGAATGTGGAGAGTAGAATAATGTACGCCTATAGCAGTGACAGTAGCAATATATAATGTGTTAACACGTCTTTAGCCCACAGAGGAGAAATAATAACAGACGTGTTAATGCGTCTTTAGAAGTGAATGGGAAAACGTATATATACGTCCTTAGCAGCTAAAGGGTTAACACTTCTGATACATCATCTACAGTTACTCACAAACTCAAAGAAGTAAATGTGAGAATGGTAACATTTGTGCGCTCTATTGGGAGAGGTCATAGTGCTCTGCAGAATTTTTTAATGTATTTGAACTCAAGTCAACCCATGACAAGAAAAATCTACAGTAGAACTCTGCACAGAATTCATTCAGCAAGGACATTGCAATGGAAAGCATGAATGCTGCTGCAAAGGAAATAAGAGAGCTCAAGACATCTGGCATGGTGAATGATACACCTACTGAGTCAAATGCCACAGACTGAGCAGTGTCATTAGATGGTTCCTGGCAACGTTGGGGTCACGCAAGCCATCATGGAGTGGTGACTGCGATATCAGTGGACACTGGAAAGTGTGTTGATGCTGAAGTTCTTACAAATATTTGTAAAGGGTGTCAGCACTGGGAGGCAAAGAAGGAATCTGTGGACTATGAAAAGTGGAAGCTTACACACATCTGCAAAATAAACCATACAGGAAGTGCAAGGGCAATGGAGGAAGTTGGAGCCGTTCGTATATTTAGTCGGTCAGAACAAATGAGAAAGCTACGATATAAACAGTATATGGGTGATGGAGATTCTGTATCTTTCAAGAAATTCCTGGAAACAAAGCCATATGGGAATTTAGAGATTGAAAAGCTGGAGTGTGTTGGACACCTTCAGAAAAGATTGCGGAAGTTGAAAAATGAAAACAAACGACTAAAGTTAGATGATGGAAAAGGTTTAGGGGGAATTGGGAGACTTACTGATAAAAAGATAGACACTATTCAAAATTATTATGGCTTTGCAATTAGACAGAATCCAGGAAGTTTAGATAAAATGTTGTGCGACGTAATGGCTGTTCTTCCTCATGCCGGTTCGACTGATGTCAACCCAAACCACGGCGGTTGCCCAAATGATTCAAGTGGTGCAAGTATAAGTTAAATCCAGGAAAATATAGTCATAGACATGGACTACCACAGGCTGTCATGGATTTTATGCAACCAGTTTTTACAGATTTATCGAATGAGGATCTAATAAGGAAATGTTTGCACGGGAAGACACAAAATAGCAATGAAGCACTGAACACATTTTTATGGCAGCGATGTTCTAAAGAAGTGTATGTGCTAAGAGAGACAATAGAGGAGGCTGTATTTAGTGCAATATCATATTTTAACGAAGGGGCAGGATCAATAGTACATTTGTTTGAAATATTAGGCTTTTTTGGATACCACACTATGAGATTATCAACAAAACGAGACGAGCTGCGGATAGCAAGCCGACAGTGGTATACTGTGAAACATCTAGGGGATACTGAATCCACTCGGACAGGCCTAGCAAGCCATCAGTGGTATAATGTGATCCATGTAGCAAATCATGAAGGAACTAGGACAGGCCGAACAAGCCAACAGTGATATAATGTTACACATTTAGGGAAATCTGAAGCCACTGGGACAGGCCTAGCAAGCCGACAGTGGTATGATATGACCCATCTAGGGGATTCTAAAGCCACTGGGACAGGCCGAGCAAGCCGACCGTTGTATAATGTAACACATCTAGGAGATTCTGAAGCCACTGGGACAGGCCTAGCAAGCGGACAGTGGTATAATTTTACCCATTTAGGGGATTCTGAAGCCACTGGGACAGGCCTAGCAAGCCGACAGTGGTATAATTTTACCCATTTAGGGAATTTTGAAGCTACTGGGACAGGCCTAGCAAGCCGATAGCTGTATAATGTGATACATCTATGGGATTCTGAAGCCACTGGGACAGACATACCAGACCGACAGTGATATAATGCGACAATCAAGTCATTCTGAAGCCACTGGGACAGGGCTAGCAAGCCGACAGTGGTATAATGTGACCCATCTAGGGAATTTTGAAGCCACTGGAACAGGTCTAGCAAGCCGACAGTGGTATACTGTAAAACATCTAGGGGATACTGAATCCACTCGGACAGGCCTAGCAAGCCATCAGTGGTATAATGTGATCCATGTAGCAAATTATGAAGGAACTAGGACAGGCCTAACAAGCCAACAGTGATATAATGTGACCCATCTAGAAGATTCTATAGCCACTGGAACAGGCCTAGCAAGCCGACAGTGGTATAATGGGACACATCTAGGAGATTCTTAATGAAGCCACCTGGAAAGGCCTAGCAAGCCGACAGTGGTATAATGTGACCCATCTAATGGATTTTGAAGATACTGGGACAGGCCTAGCAAGCCGACAGTTGTATAATGTGACCCATTTAGATGATTCTGAAGTCACTGGGACAGGCCTAGCAAGCGGACAGTGGTATAATTTTACCCATTTAGGGGATTCTGATGATACTGGGACAGGCCTAGCAAGCCGACAGTGGTATAATTTTACCCATTTAGGTGATTCTGAAGCCACTGGGACAGGCCTAGGAAACCGACAGTGGTATAATGTGACCAATCTAGGGGATTCTGAAACTAGTGGGACAGCCTAGCAAGCCGTCAGTATTATAATGTGATCCATGTAGGGAATCCTGAAGCAATTAGGACAGGCCTAACAAGCCGACAGTGATATAATGCGACCCATCGTGTGGATTCTATAGCCACTGGGACAGGCCTAGCAAGCCGATAGTTGTATAATGTTACCCATCTATGGGATTCTGAAGCCACTGGGACAGACCTAACAAGCCGACAGTGATATAATGCGACCCATCTAGGGCATCCTGAAGCCACTGGGACAGGGCTAGCAAGCGGACAATGGTTTCATGTGACCCATCTAGGGGATTCTGAAGCCATTGGGACAGGCCTAGCAAACCGACAGTGGTATAACCCATCTAAGGGATTCTGAAACTACTGGGAGAGGTCTAGCAAGCCGAAAGTTGTATAATGTGACTCATCTAGGGGATTCTGAAGCCACTGGGGCAGACCTAGCAAGCCGACAGTGGTATAATGTGACCCATCTAGTGGATTGTGAAGCCACTGGGACAGGGCTAGCAAGCCGTCAGTATTATAATGTGATCCATGTAGGGAATCCTGAAGCAACTAGGACAGGTCTAACAAGCCGACTGTGATATAATGTGTCACATCTAGGGGATTTTCAAGCCACTGGATCAGGCCTAGCAAGCCTACTGTGGTATAATGTGACCCATCTAGGGGATTCTTAAGCCACTGGGAAAGGCCTAGCAATCCGACAGTGATATAATGTGTCCCATATTGGGGATTCTGAAGCCATTGGGACAGGCCTAGCAAGCCGATAATGGTTTCATGTGACCCATCTAGGGGGTTCTGAAGCCACTGATATAGATCTAGCAAGTCGACAGTGGTATAATGTGACACCTTTATTGGATTCTGAAGTCACTGGGACAGGCCTAGAAAGCCAACAGTTATATAATGTAATCTGTGCTCGTAGAATTATGAAGAGATTTCGAAAACCGGTAAGCAGGAACTCAGGGGGGAAACCAAGAGAAAATATCCTGCAAAATACTTGAAAAAAGGCTCCGCCACATCATCGTGCCACAGCTTAATGACTCTCAAATGGGATTCCGGATGAACAAAAGCTGTACAGACGCAATATTCCCCCTCATGCAGTTAGTTGAAAGGACTGTCGAATCCGACAAACACCTACACGTTGCATTTGTAGATCAGGAAAAAGCGTTCGAGCGCGTAGATAGGCACAAGTTGTGGAAAATACTAACAACATATGGGGTTAATGACCACCTAATCAACCTTTGCAAGAGCATTTATACTGACAGCCATTGTACGATTAGAACAAATACATGATTATCAGAAAAGTTTCACGTAGGGTCAGGAGTAAGACAAGGTTGCGTACTATCCCCGCTGCTATTCATCACGTACATTGACCACATCTGTAAAATAGCTAAAACCAGCGAAGGAAACAACCTCGGAGAGCTCTTAAATGAATTTCTTTTTGCAGACAATCAGGCTTTCATATCAACAACAGAAGAACAACTACAACAACACATCAACAGACTCCAGTTAGCATGTAACGAATACAACATGAGAATAAACATCGACAAAACAGAAGTAATGACATTCGCCAGAGAGGAAAGCACTAGAGTGCGTTTCAAATCTCGTGCTCACAAACTTCTACTAATATCTCAATAACCCTTGCATGAAATACAACGTCATTTTGCATGTGGTCTTAGATTTCCAATGACATTACGAATTTATAATATTCGGTTATTGTAGAGGTTATGGTAGAGGATTTCTCAACTTTCTTATCTCTCAATAAAATTATGTGATACATAGCAGTTACTACTAGAGTGGTCTAAAATGAAAATTTAGATATCTTTCGCATTAATAAATTATCGTGTTGCCATGGAAACGGCAGCCATGTTGGATTATAAACAACGTCGTACAGTCTCCAAACAGAGTGAAATAAATAACAATTGCAATTTTTTTGACTGCACAACCTAAATATACCAATATTCTGGGCCGCTGACAACTTTAAACTGTTCTGTAACATGTAATTGATCTCTGGGGGTGCAACGAATAAGACATACCCAATTTACGGCCCAAAATAGGACCCTTGGTTCATAAAAATTCATATAAATTTATTTGTTAGAGAAAGGTGCATTTTCTGTTGTCTAAGGGCTTCAATATTAATATATATTGTCAGGGTCAAATCTCATATTGCTATCTTGAGGATTTCTTTTACTGTAGTAAACATACATTACCCACGTTAACGAAATGTACAAATGGGAGAAAACTGTGTTTTAAAATGTATTGTGAATTTAGTCTAAAGCGTCAGGAAATCGTCCGTTACAGCATACAGTCATTGCCTAGCCTAATTAAATCTAATATATCTGTTACTACTCAGATCAAGCTTTACAATGATACATGACTCGATTGGTTAATTGAATGCCATATACTGTATCTAGGGACAAAAGAAAGATAATTGAAGACATTTTCTATAGCGAATTTTTAGAGGGTAGGGCTGTTGAAAAATAATTTTGAAGCATTTTTCGGGATCAAAAATAAAAACTCTTTGCATAATTTGATTGTAGAGATGCAATACTAACATAATATGATGAATTTGAAAAATCGATATCTATAAGCTATAATGACCCAACTGTCAGTAGTATAACCCCTTAAATATATGTAGGTACTGCCGTTTTACTGAAGCGGCAATTTTCTTTGATCTTTGACTACCTAACAATTATTTTGGAAGCACAAAATAGAATTTACAGTAATATAACAAATTTAACACTTTTGATAAGTCATAGGTGTATCCACATTTTTCACGTGAGTGGAAATCATACAAAAAAGAAATGACTTTATTTCAACTTGTACCTTCATTTCGATACAGTTATCATGTTAAGAGGTCAGGATGATTGTGGTAGTCTTGAAAAGGACCAGATGTGTACATTGATGACAATCTCATGCAAACATCTGTATTGCATATTATTTTACTAGACGACGTCGGAAATTTGTCTTTTTGTGCCACTACATTGTGGTATGATGCATTGTCCATTATCAGACAAGAGGGCCTATCTAATGTCGAAAGTATAGTTTTCTCAATCCACTCTCTAAATATATGACCGTTTATTTCTGTGTGGCAGTCCCGATTATTGGACGATTTCGAAACAAATATGAGGTGAGCATTCTTCATCTTCAACAGCCCATTTTGTCTACTGCCTGCATGTGCAATTATAAATGCTGCCCTTTGCCAGTTGGTACTAATTTCTTAATCGTTCCATCTGATGACTGCCATTCTTTTTCATTGGTGTGATGAGCATTAATCTATGTTTCGTCTAAATACAAAGTGTCATAGCTTTGTCGACGCAGTTCTCTAACTTCACGCAAATATTTGTTTCTCATCACAACTAGATACGGTTTCTCACAGATAATGTTTCTTCCACCGGCTTATGTTCTAAATGTGAAGCCTGCCGCCCCCTCCGCCGCCCCCATCCCAACAGCTCCTCTTATTGTCGATTTTGACACATCGATGTCGTTGTTATTGTGTCGTTGCCCTCTGCTCAGGGTTAGAAATACTCTCACCCTTAGCTTCTATATAAAAATATTAATACATCGGTATTGTGAGCCTTTGAAGTGTCACAAAATTGACTCTTATACTCATTTGTAAAGATCCTACTATGTGCACGCCTATGAAAGGAATGAGGCTATTGAAATGACCTTCGGAAAACCAAACGTAACTTGTCCGTTCAATTGTAAACACTTTTGGTCTTCCGGTAAATAACGGAAAACACTAAAAACAAGTGGATATTGAGGTTTTTAAAATTGCGCACCAATAACAACAATAAAGCTACTGTAAGCATTTCAAATGTATGTCTAGTTCATGTTTGATGTTTTTTATATACTGCATATAAGTTAAAGTGAAAACCAGCTGTTTGTTTTCATTGCAATTATTTCCTTGCAATGTCATGACCATTAATAGAGCACATGCAAAATATCACATCTTTACGTTCAAGTGCTCCGGACTTACAGAATTTCAAACATGGGCATAAGTTTTGAAACGCACTATAGCAATATCTCCATCGACAATCGCCCACTAAATAAATTTAAAAAAAAAAAAAAAAATAAATCCAGAAGCACTTGAGCTTTTCAGCTCTTCGGCCCGGTGTCATGGACATCGTAACCCTTCGGTTCGGTGCCACAAACACCGTAAATCTGGGGAATCTGTGACTTTTCTGCCATCCCGCGGAATTGAACCCGCACACACAGAGGGATAGTCACCCGTAGAGATCTGAGAACAGCTGAGATCTACTTGTGTAAGAAATAGATCGGAGCACACATGGTTACTCACCGAAGTGCAATGATAATGGTCCTATCAATCAATCAATTCACATCAAATATAGAAGTTTATGTAGAATAGAGGGATTGAGATGGTATGATAAGATTACCAACGAGGAACTCAGAGAAAGAACTAAGTAGATACCAGTGGAGAAAGAACTAATGAAGAGACACACATTGAGAAGGCCAAAAGGAAGCAATGCAAGACGATACTGTTTTGGAACCCGCAGGGAAAGAGGAGTAAGGGACATCCCAGAAATACCTGTAGAAGAGAGCTGGAGGCTGATATTAAAATGATAGGTAAAACATGGAAAGAAATGGAACGGGTTGCAAGACAGAAGTTTGTTGAAGACCTGTGCTCCGTTGGGAGTTGAACGGTGAAGATGAACATAATAATAGCCGTCCATCGCAAGCAATTATGACAACAGTCTCAAACGTGTGCTGCTGCACCTCTCTGGTGGGTGCGGAGGTGAGTATAGAGTCCCATCCTAAAACACAGTCCTCTACCACATGTGGGGCATACAAGGTCAAGGTTAGATATGTGGATGTTGTGTGTTCTGTTGTTTTGTGCAGCTCGTTTTCTCTGCGCCTCAACGGCACGACGATTCTCAGCTATGCGGGTTGCTCTTGTGTTGTTACAGTTCCACATTTGATGACCTTGCGCCAGGGATTCCCAGCACGTGGTGTCTATATCGGAGCATTTCACAGACACTTTAAGAGTGTATTTAAAGCTTTTTTTTCTGTCCACCAGCTGAACGTCTGCTTCCCCTTCAAGCTCGCCATACATCAATTGTTTTGAGATGTGTTTATCAGGCATCCGAAAAACGTGACCTGAGCATATGAACATAAAGATGAACATAAAAATGAACATTAAATTGAACATAAAATATACGGTAACATACATGGTTACCTTTGATAGAGATGTCGGTTTTGAGCTTCTCTTGATAAGATTTGGTGCCATAAAAGATGTTGGTTGTCTTTTCTTCTGCACAGCTTTGTCTGACCTGTGTCTGGACGGACAGCGGATGGGAGAGATCAAATATGTTTCTTGTGTACAAGAGCCCAGGATCTACTCCACCAGATGCTTGTTTTCCTCCATCCGGGTTACCTGTTAATAAGTTGTAGCCAATGCCCAAGAATTTATGGTTGGTGTTGGACAAGACAGCTCCACTAAGTAGCAAGACGTTGCCACAGAGGATCAGAACATACTGCAATGGAAGGTATTCGAAGATGTATAGTTAGTATGATAATCAATTAAGGGATTGATTGATTGATTGATTGATTGATTGCGTCCGTGTGTTGCCGGAGCTCGCAAGGGGAGCAAATAATAGTAACACTGTGACCTACTCGGCATGTCGTAAGAGGCGACGTCTGTAGGACCTAGAAAAGATCATCATCAAGGTGTGTATCCTTTTTTCCGATCCAGAAGCACTTGAGCTTTCAGCTCTTCGGCTCGGTGCCATGGACATCGTAACCCTTCGGTTCGGTACCACGAACACCGTGAATCTGGGGAACCTGTGGCTTTTCTGCCAGTCCGCGGAATTGAACTCGCACACACAGAGGACTAGTCACCCGCAGCTCCAACGCGCTACGAACACGCTGGGCAGGCGGGCGTGTGTATCCTTTATTGGACGTTGCTCTTTTTGCAGCATATCTGAAATTCACTCTGTCTCTAGCCAGTTCACCCACTTCGTTGATGGTCATATTCATGGTTTCTTTAATATCTTGTAGTCATCTTCTTCTTGGTCTGCCTCTGCCTGCGTCTTAGGATCCTGCCTTCTAATATTGTTCTCTCCAGGCTTGATTTGAACAAAGTATCTATTTCTTCTGTATAGTATGTTGTTTATGAGCCAATTGTCTTTAATATTCAGTTCTTTCAGGACTTCAGTGTTCTTAGGAAGCTATCCTAGTAAATAAGAAGCATTGCAGAAATTGTATGTGCTGGCTACTTGTATGCCTAACTGCTATGTACAATCGTTTAGGTCTCGATCACATACAGATCATAAGGAAATGTTTACATGTTCATCTTTATAGCTTTTTATTTTGCCTCTCTTCAACTTTATAATGTCTTCTCTCTTTCTCTCGTCTCAGCTAGTCCACTCTCACTCTATTTTACTGTATATTTTATGATTTTAATTATTTTGCCGACCCTTCTATCTCTCTTCTATTTTCTTTCTTAATTTCTTTGTCTACTCTATCTTTGCTCGTTCTTTCTGTCTTCTCTCTTCTTCTTCGTCATGCTTTTCTTAACTTTACTCTCTATCTTTACTTAATCTTTACTTCTCTATCTTTATCTCTCTATCTTTATCTCTCTATCTTATACTCTCATCTTTATCTCTATCTCTATCTTTATCTCTCTATCTTATTCTTCTTATCTATATCTCTCATATCTTTATCTCTCTATTACTTTATCTCTCTATCTTCTCTATCTTTATCTCTCTCTCATCTTATCTCTATCTCTATCTTTATCTCTCTATCTTTTCTTCTATCTTTATCTCTTCTATCTTTAATCTCTATCTCTATCTTATCTACTTTCTCTATCTTTATCTCTCTCTCTATCTTTATTCTCTATTCCTTATCTTATCTTTACTCTATCTTTATCTCTTCTCATATCTTATATCTCTATTTATCTTTATCTCTCTTATCTCTATCTTTATCTCTCTTTTATCTTTATCTCTCTATCTTATCTTCTATCTCTATCTTTATCTCTCATCTTTTCTCTTATCTTTTCTCTCTCTCTATCTTTATCTCTTATCTTTTTCTCTCTATCTTATTTCTATCTTTCTCTCTATATCTTTATCTTATCTTCTTTCTCTTCTCTCTCTATCTTTCTCTCTTTCTCTATCTTATCTCTACTCTCTCTCTCTATCTTTCTCTCTCTTATCTCTCTCTTTACTTCTCTACTCTATCTTCTATCTTTCTATCTCTTCTTCTATCTCTCTATCTTTCTCTCTTCTATCTTTCTCTCTCTTCATCTTCTCTCTCTACTTTCTCTCTCTATCTTTCTCTCTATCTTTCTTCTCTATCTTTTCTTCTATCTCTATCTCTTATCTCTCTCTCTATCTTCTCTCTCTATTCTATCTTCTATCTCTCTCTCTATCTTTTCTCTTCTCTTCTTCTCCTCTCTATCTTATCTCTCTTATCTTCTATCTCTTTATCTTATCTCTCTTCTTCTCTATCTTTATCTTCATCTTTACTCTCTCATCTTTATCTCTCTATCTTTTCTCTCTCTATCTTTATCTTTCTACTTTATCTCTATCTTTATCTCTCTATCTTTTCTCTACTTCTCTCTTCTCTTCTTCTTATCTCTCTCTTCTATCTTTATCTCTTATCTTTATCTCTCATCTTTATCTCTCTCTCTTATCTCTATCTTTATCTCTCTATCTTATCTTTATCTATCTCTCTCTATCTTTATCTCTCTCTTCATCTTTATCTCTCTATCTTTTCTCTCTCTCTATCTTTCTCTCTCTCTCTCTCTTTTCTCATCTCTATCTTTTCTCTCTATCTTATCTCTCTATCTCTATCTTTTTCTTTCTATCTTATCTCTCTATCTCTATCTTTATCTCTCTCTATCTTTATCTCTCTATCTTTATCTCTCTCTCTTTATCTTATCTCTATCTTCTTTATCTCTCTATCTTTCTCTCTATCTTTATCTCTATATCTTTATCTCTCTATCTTTATCTCTCTCTCTATCTTTATCTCTCTATCTTTATCTTCTATCTCTTATCTCTATCTTTATCTCATCTCTCTATCTTTATCTCTCTCTTTATCTTTATCTCTCTATCTTTTCTCTCTATCTTTATCTCTCTCTCTATCTTCATCTTCTATCTCTATCTTTATCTCTCTCCTTCTATCTTTTTCTCTATCTTTATCTCTCTATCTTTATCTCTCTCTCTATCTTTATCTCTCTATCTCTATCTTTATCTCTCTCTCTCTCTATCTTTATCTCTCTCTCTCTATCTTTATCTCTTTTTATTTTATCTCTCTATCTTTATCTCTTCTCTATTCTTTATCTCTCTCTCTATCTTTATCTCTCTATCTTTATCTCTCTATCTCTATCTTTATCTCTCTATCTCTATCTTTATCTCTCTATCTTTATCTCTCTATCTTTATCTCTCTATCTTTCTCTCTCTTCTCTTCTATCTTTTCTCTTCTTATCTCTCTATCTTTCTCTCTCTATCTTTCTATCTCTCTATTTTTTCTCTCTCTATCTTTTTCATCTCTATCTTTATCTCTTCTTATCTTTATCTCTATCTCTTATCTCTATCTTTATCTCTTCTTTATCTCTCTTTCTTTATCTCTCTCATCTTTCTCTCTCTTTCTATCTTTTCTCTCTCTCTATCTTTATTCATCTCTATCTCTATTTTCTCTCTCTTTCTATCTTTCTCTCTCTCTCTATCTTTATCTCTCTCTTTATTCTCTATCTTTACTTTCTTTATCTTCTCTCTCTATCTTCTCTCTCTCTCTATCTTTCTCTTCTCTCTATCTCTTCTTCTTCTCTCTATCTCTTCTCTCTTCTCTATCTTTATCTCTCTATCTTTCTCTCTCTATCTTTATCTCTCTTCTTATCTTTATCTCTCTATCTTTTCTCTCTATCTTTATCTCTCTATCTTCTCTATCTCTCTTCTTCTATCTTTCTCTCTCTTATCTTATCTCTCTCTCTATCTTTTATTTTCTCTATCTCTCCTATCTTTATCTCTCTTCTCTTATCTCTATCTTTATCTCTCTCTCTATCTTTATCTCTCTCTATCTCTCTATCTCTCTATCTTTATCTCTCTATCTTTATCTCTCTTTCTATCTTCTTCTCTATCTCTATCTTTCTCTCTCTCTCTATCTTTCTCTCTCTCTATCTTTCTCTCTTCTCTATCTTTATCTCTCATCTTCTATATCTTTATCTCTCTCTCTCTCATCTTTTCTCTCTCTCTATCTTTATCTCTCTATCCTATCTTTCTCTTATCTCTATCTTTATCTCTCTCTCTATCTTTATCTCTCTATCTCTATCTTTATCTCTCTATCTCTCTATCTTTATCTCTCTCTCTATCTTTATCTCTCTATCTCTATCTTTATCTCTCTATCTTTATCTCTCTATCTTTCTCTCTTCTTATCTTTCTCTCTTCTCTCTATCTTTCTCTCTTCTCTTCTTCTTTCTCTATCTCTCTATCTTTCTCTCTTCTCTATCTTTATCTCATCTATCTTTATCTCTCTATCTTTCTCTCTCTCTATCTTTCTCTCTCTATCTTCATCTCTCTTCTCTCTCTATCTTTCTCTCTCTCTCTCTTTATCTCTTCTTCTTCTCTTTCTCTCTCTCTATCTTTCTCTCTATCTCTCTCTTATCTTCTCTCTATCTTTATCTCTCTCTCTCTATCTTTATCTCTCTCTCTATCTCTTTCTCTCTTCTCTTCTTTCTCTCTCTTATCTTTCTCTCTATCCTTCTCTTCTCTATCTCTTCTTTATCTCTTCTCTATCTCTATCTCTCTTCTCTTCTTATTCTCTTCTTTTCTATCTTATCTTTTCTCTATCTTTCTTTCTCTCTCTTTCTTCTCTTTTCTATCTTTCTCTCTTATCTTTTCTCTCTATCCTCTCTATCTTTCTCTCTATCTCTCTCTCTCTCTCTTTCTCTCTCTCTCTCTCTCTATCTTTCTCTCTCTCTCTATCTTTCTCTCTCTATCTTCTCTCCTCTCTCTCTTCTCTCTCTATCTTCTCTATCTTTCTTCTCTCTCTCTCTCTCTTCTCTCTTCTTCTTTCTTCTCTCTTTTATCTTTCTCTTCTTTCATCTCTTCTCTATCTTCCTCTCATCTTTCTCTCTTACTCTTTCTTCTCTCTTTCTCTCTCTCTTATCTTTCTCTCTCTCTCTTCTCTCTCTCTCTTTCTCTCCTCTTCTTCTCTCTTTTCTCTTCTATCTTTCTCTCTCTTCTCTTTCTATCTTCTCTTCTTCTCTCTTCTCTTCTCTCTCTTCCTCTCTTTCTTCTTCTCTCTATCTTTCTCTTTCTCTCTCTTCTCTCTCTCTCTCTCTCTTCTCTTTCTTCTTTCTCTTCTCTTCTCTTTCTCTTCTTCTCTTCATCTTTCTCTCTCTTCTTTCTTCTTCTTCTCTTCTCTCTTCTTTTCTCTCTCTCTTCTTTCTCTCTCTCTCTCATCTTCTCTTTCTTCTTCTCTTTTCTCTTCTCTCTTATCTTTCTCTCTTCTTCTTTCTCTCTCTCTTCTATCTTTCTTCTCTCTTCTTTTCTCCTTCTATCTTTCTCTCTCTCTCTCTTTCTTTCTCTTATCTTTCTCTTCTTCTTTCTCTATCTTTCTCTCTCTCTCTCTCTCTATCTTTCTCTCTCTCTATCTTTCTCTCTCTATATATATATCTCTCTCTCTATATATCTTTCTCTCTCTCTCTCTCTCTCTCTTTCTCTATCTTTCTCTCTCTTCCTCTCTCTCTCTCTATCTTTCTCTCTCTATCTTTTCTCTCTCTCTCTCTCTCTCTATCTTTTTTTTTTCTCTGCTCTCTCTCTCTCTATCTTTCTCTATATTTCTCATCTTTCTCTCTCTTTTATCTTCTCTCTCTCTCTCTCTCTCTCTCTATCTTTCTCTATATTTCTCTCTCTTTCTCTCTCTCTCTCTTATAAGCCAGATGTCCCGTCTCTGCAACTGTCATGCTCCGACCATCAGTCATATGCTGAATCATTCTTCTCGGTAGTCTTTCTCTTCTACTCTTTGCCATGATGCTTACTTAAAACCTCAGTCCATAGATCGGAGACATCTTCTTCTTTTGTCGTCACACTGTTACCGGGTTGTTGTCCAGCGTCGTCACACTGTTACCGGGTTGTTGCCCAGTGTCGTCACACTGTTACCGGGTTGTTGCCCAGTGTCATCACACTGCTACCGGCAAAAGGTTTAGTTTACAAAAAATATGTTAACACGTTGCCATGGAAACAATACAAAATGGCCACCAAACACAAAATTACAAATCCCTAAGGCTCTGAATGTAATGAATGTAAATGAATTCTGTTTTTACTCTAAGGTGCGCAATTGTAATATCTAAAATATTGCACACGCTTTCAGGATATATTCAATATTACATTTTAAATACATTTTTGGGTTCAAGCACCCACAAAACAGTTTTTTATGACTTAAATTTGGGGGAAGTGTGTTTACCCAAAAATGTATTTAAAATGTAAATTGTAATATATTCTAAAACTCTTGTATAATATTTAAGATATTACAATTGTTTACCTTAGACTGAAAACATAATTCTTTAATGTGATATTAGATTCAGAGCCTTATAGAATTGAAATGATGTGTTTAGTGGCCATTTTGTATTGTTTCCATGGCAGCGAGTTGACATATTTTTTGTAAACTAACATTTTTCTACTTTTCTACGTCATAATCTTTCACAATTGTTATACAAATTCTACATTAATATGAAAACAACGAAATTATTTTAAGTGGTCAAACCGCTTCATTCTTTTTTTCTTAATGTAATTCAAGCAAGGTTCTGTGCCAACTTTCTTTCTTATGCTGATGTTGATGACTTTGTTTCTCAATGTAATTCAAGCAAGGTTATGTGTAAACTTTCTTTCTTATGCTGATGTTGATGACTTTGTTTCTCAATGTAATTCAAACAAGGTTCTGTGCCAACTTTCTTTCTTATGCTGATGTTGGTGACTTTGTTTCTCAATGTAATTCAAGCAAGGTTCTGTGCCAACTTTCTTTCTTATGCTGACATAAACTACAGACATGTTCGTCATATTCGCCATGTGAAAATATATGAACTCCTTGTGAACCAGGAGCAAAACTAAGTGACGCTGTTACTCTATAATGACTTTTGCCCTGCTTGACTAAGAGTTAAGTATAGAATAATGGATATTGCCCTGCTTGACTAAGAGTTAAGTATAGAATAATGGATATTGCCCTGCTTGACTAAGAGTTAAGTATAGAATAATGGATATTGCCCTGCTTGACTAAGAGTTAAGTATAGAATAATGGATATTGCCCTGCTGACTAGAGTTAAGTATAGAATAATGGATATTGCCCTGCTTGACTAAGAGTTAAGTATAGAATAATGGATATTGCCCTGCTTGACTAAGAGTTAAGTATAGAATAATGGATATTGCCCTGCTTGACTAAGAGTTAAGTATAGAATAATGGATATTGCCCTGCTTGACTAAGAGTTAAGTATAGAATAATGGATATTGCCCTGCTTGACTAAGAGTTAAGTATAGAATAATGATATTGCCCTGCTTGACTAAGAGTTAGTATAGAAAATAATGTGATTAGAAAACTAAAAAATCATAGACATAGAACTAATGATATGCAACAATATAAAAAATAGATACAATAGATAGACTAATAACAATAGAAAATAGATACATGAAAATAGATAGACAATAGATAGAAAATAGACAAACAATATATAGACAATAGATAAACAATAGATAGAAAATAGACAAACAATATATAGACAATAGATAACAATGAAGAAATGAACAAAATAGATAGACAATAGATAGACAATAGATAACAATAGATAGACAATAGATCACAAACAATAGATAGACAATAGATCACAATAATAGACAATAGAAAACAATAATGAAAATAGACAAACAATAGATAGACAATAGATAGACAATAGATAGACAATAGACAAACAATAATAGCAATAGATAGACAATAGATAGACAATAGATAGACAATAGATAGACAATAGAACAATAGATGACAATAGATAGACAATAGATAGACAATAGATAGACAATGAGATGAGACAATAGATAGACAATAGATAGACAATAGATAGACAATAAGATAGACAATAGATAGACAATAGATAGACAATAGATAGACAATACATAGACAATAGATAGACAATAGATAGACAATAGATAGACAATAGATAAACAATAGATAGACAATAGATAGACAATAGATAGACAATAGATTGACAATAGATACACAATAGATAGACAATAGATACACAATACTCACTTGACTGTACATGATGAACTTCGGGTATTACCTGATCTGAGTATTTTAATAATTCGCTGACAAATTTATAGACACGACAGATGTGTTTATTGCTGTACAGAACAGAGAGAGAGAGAGAGAGAGAGAGACAGTGAGAGTACAGATGAGGCAGCATTTGATTGCATTTTGTGTGTGTGGTTGTACGTGTATGTATGTATGGTTGTGTGTAGGCGTGTTTGTGTGATGTGTGTGTCTGGGCTTCCCTTTGCGTGTGTGATTATGGGGGCGTGTGGGCGTGTGTGCGTGAATGTGTGTGTGTGTGTGCGGACGTATATATATGTGTAGACGTAATGCACAAAAGTTGACGTATGACGAGCTTGAAGAGGACAAGATGATCAGTCGGTGGACAGAAAAAACGCTTTAAAGACACTCTTAAAGTATCTATCAAATTGTGCTTCTCTGTGTCGTAGAGGTTAGATGATCGCTTCTCTTGCCAAAGGTACTCGGTTCGCTCTCTGGTGAAGCCATCGAGATATTTTCCAGAGATCTCTGATCTCAGTCTAGGTTAGATTAGTTCCTAGTCCTATCGGAGACGGACGATAAAACGTTGGTACTGTGTTCAATTTGAGCACGTTAAAGAACCCTTTGTAATTCGAAATAGAGAATAGCAGGCTGAAAAACCGCTGCCCGGGCAAGGTTCATTAGAAAAGCTTAAAATTAACTACAAAATATCTTTACCGTCTTCTAAATTACATCGATATCCTCGCCGGTGCTACAGAGTTTGTGCACTGCCGCTGGGATCTTCCTGTGTAACTAAGAGATCGGAGCACATGTAGTTACTAACAGAAGTGTAATCATGATGGTCCAATCAATCAATCAATCAATCAATCAGTCTCTGAAATGCTACAGATATAGACACCACGTGCTGGAATCCCTGGCGCAAGATCGCCAAATGTGGCGCTGTAATAACTTTAGAGAAACTTGCATAGCTGAGAATCGTCGTGCCGTTGAGGTACAGAGAAAACGAGCTGCGCGAAAAGACAGAACACACAACACGCACATGTCGAACCTTCATCACGTATGCCCCACCTGTGGTAGGGGATTGTGTTCTAGGATTGCACTGTACATTCGTATCCTCTCAGACTAAAGAAGTGCAGCAGCACACGTCTGAGACTGTTGTCATTGGCGAATATTATCACTACGCGTGTGTGTATGTCCTTTTGTGTGAATGAATTTTTCCTTGTGCCTGTCTCTCTGTTGTTATATTGATGTGTGTATTCGTGTAGGTGTGTGTGGGTATGTGTTTATGTAGTAGTGTGTGTGTGCGTGTGATGGTAAGTACATGTGTGTTTGTATTTATTTTTGTATCTCTCTTTCTGTCTGTCTCTCTGAATGCTCTCCTTTTTTATGTACCTCTTTGTTCTTTCTCTCTCTGTGTCTGTCTATTGTTTTCTCTCTGTGTGACTCTGTTTTGGCTATGTCTTATTCTGTGACATTCTGTCTTTCTTGTTCTTTCTTTATCTGTTTGTCTCTGTCTCACAAGACGATTAGTTAATAATATTCATCATGGCAACACTCAGGACAGGTCCCTAGGTGCTCAGACCTTCGCACAAATAGCTTTACCAGCGTATAGCGACTGCATATACCTGTTCTGTATTAATTAATCGAGTAAGTTGTATATCTAACAGAGTGTTCATGTTTGATAGTTCCCATTTTCACTGCGTACCTTTATGTATGGCAGCCAATCATGGACAATGAACAAACAATCAATAAGATAATCACTGGAAGCCACAGAGATGTGGTTATCAATTACCATTTATACGAGAACTGTCATCATAGCACTCTGGACATGTCCATAGGTGCTCCGATCTCCGCCTCCAGCAAATCCAGCAGATTCCAGCAACCCAACACGCCAGTTCGATGTTGATTAATCAATCTCTTTGCCTATTTGGTATGTCGTTCTTTTCGGGCTGCACAAATATTGACACCCATCTCTTTCAATCTGATCAGCGAGTGAGATTAACAGCCATGAAACTGTTCTGTTCGGAAAGACTCTCTCATTGCGTGAAGAATGTCATTTCGATCCATGGCGGCTCCCTCTGATATTGTAGCCAAGCCAACCAATCTATCAGTTAGTTCATTACCCCTAACTCCTGAGGGCCCAGGGACAAAAATTAAGGTGATTTCTCTGATCACGGTCTGTACCAGTACCTCCACCCAGCTGCGTCTCACCATTCCTGATTCGACTTTACGAGTCATGCTCATGAAGTCACTGAGTATGAAAACACGAGAGTAGTTGTGAGATACCAACCAGTTCACCGCCTCCGTAACCACCCGAACCTCCATTGTCAAACTACTTCTGGTTGTGCGTAGGCCTCACTAGCTTCTCTTATTTTTGTCCCTCCTGAGCGTGCTGAAAAAGCCCACGCATAGCGTTGTTGGTGAATGACTGAACCGTCGGTGTAAATAACCAGATCTGTGTCAGTGATGATGTCATTCAAGAGAGCCTCCACGTTAATCAGTGATGGATTATTTTGTTGGCAGTTCGCAGGTTTATATGTAATAACTGTGAAAACGTTCTAAAATTGTGGTGGCACAGCAATCCATTCCTCTCCTGGTTCAATTCCGGATGGATCACATATTTTTCTAAGAGTATCTTCCACCTGACTCAACAATGATCTGCCTCTCCTGTCTAAACCCTTTCTCCTTAATGAGTTCTTCAAGGAGAGGATGTTCATTGTTTACGTTACCCTCCACGTTAATCAGTGATAAATTATTTTGTTCGCAGTTTTTCTTAGTAGATGTAATAACGGTGAAAGAAGTCTGAAATTGAGGTAGGGTTTTACAGGAAAATGCTGAAAATTCCATGGACAGCGAAGATAACAAATAATGCGGTTTAAAATCAGGCCTGCACACAAAGAAACCTTATCAAAAGAATAAGAATCAGACAATCAAGGTTCTTCGAGCGTATAATGCGAAGAGAAGGTTTAGAACATTTGGTAACTACAGATAAAATTTTGGGAAGGAGAGACTGTGGAAGACAGAGGTAGAAGATGTAGAATGGTCTGACATCGTGGCTCGACAAAAGATCGATGTCAGAACTGATTACATGCACCGAGCAAAGAGAGTTGTGGAGAGACATGATCGTCTACGCCGGCAGTCACGACGCTTGACTGATTGACCTTTCTGTATGTCTGTCTATCTTTACCTATCACTACGCAACATGTCTGTCTGTTTATTTATTTGTCAACATTTGAGCGACATAATACCAACCAAGTCCAATATAACTTTTTAGCAATACCTGCAAGCAGTAGCGGCTCGTGAGAGTTTTTGTTGGTGGGGCCAGACAAAACTTATCTGAAAAATCACTGTTTTGGGTTAGGTTATATTTCAGAGTCTATAGTTTAAGCGGTAATGAGCACGTCGATCACAACCCAAGCGTACCTGGTTCAGTCTCCGCGACGGGAAAGTTTGAAAGCAAACTAATTCCCTTGGATTTTTACAAACGGTAAAAGTAGAACTCACCGTTCAGTAAGGCAATACCAAACTACTGCCCAGCGTGTTCGTAGCGCATTGGACTGTGGGTGACTAGCCCTCTGTGAGTGCGGGTTCAATTCCGCGGGCTGGCAGAAAAGCCACAGGTTCCCCAGATTCACGGTGTTCGTGGCACCGAACCGAAGGGTTACTATGTTTATGGCACCGAGCCGAAGAGCTGAAAGCTCAATTGCTTCTGGATCGGAAAAAAAACAACAACAAAAAACTACTGAACGTGTAACTGATGCCAAGAAAATCGACGACTCGTTTACTTTTGTTAATGGCTACGTCCTGTACAGGATACTCCCACGATATTCATGACATTTTAGCATTGACTATTATTTGTCTATTTCGGTAAGTTGACTATAGTTCGTTCCAAATTTCGTGAACACACTAAGTTTTCATTTGTACGAAATCTACCTGATGCAGACCAGTAAGTTTTTGCATGCAGTCTTATTTACATCACGACCTTACGAATACATGTTTAACTAATTGGTAGGTAACTTGGTTGATGCAAAAAAGATTTTTGTTATATAATTTTTGCATAAGTACAACAAAATGATCAAGGTTTAGAATTTACAGTAATAAACAAAATGGTTGCGAATATTTGCAAAGGCGTATCCATATTACATAGTATAAAAATCAATGTGACATAGTGAATAAATGATACCTTCCACTTCTATCAATGAAAACAAAGTATGTGGGCATACGCCAATGACAAGCGTTAGGATACATTGTGAGCTGATTAATTCCACATGATTCCCTATTTTCACTTGCGCTGAATTTCACGTAAAGCACGCAAATGCTTAATTATAGAAAACTTGACAATAGTACTGCTAAACTTCAACAGATATACCAAATCAACATCGCTATTATTTTAGTAATAACATATAATGAAAATTTTACAGCACTTAAGGTTTGGGTGGACAATAAATAGTTTAGGAATGTTGCCACTGTCACCTATATAAAAGTGTAAAATTCAAAAATTTCTGTCAAGTGGATGATTTTATATCGGTCGGAAAAGATGTTCCCGAATTTTGGAGCGATTAAAGGTTCGATTCAAGTTGTGGGCTATGTCACCGGTGGCAAAGTGGAACGATTCAAGGTTCGATTCAAGTTGTGGGCTGTGTCCCCGGTGGCAAAGTGGAACGATTCAAGTTGTGGACTATGTCACCGGTGGCAAAGTGGAACGATTCAAGGTTCGATTCAAGTTGTGGGCTATGCCACCGGTGGCAAAGTGAAACGATTCAACATTCGATTCAAGTTGTGGGCTGTGTCCCCGGTGGCAAAGTGGAACGATTCAAGTTGTGGGCTATGTCCCCGGTGGCAAAGTGGAAAGATTCAAGGTTCGATTCAAGTTGTGGGCTGTGTCACTGGTGGCAAAGGCTAGGTATGTGGGATATATTTTTCTGTATTCTGGAGTAGAAGGTTGGTGGGTCATCGAGTCCATTCCTGAGCTGCAGGTTGTTATCTATTTCCCACTGTTCTATCCTCCCCTTTTTTTTAAATTTACATTGGTGTCTTGGTATCCCCACCTTTCTAAGTGACTTTTAAAATCTCCCATTTCTAGAGAATTTGTATTGATCAGTGTCATGGTTTCCAGCATAAGGGCTCTGTTAGTTCGAATCTGTTAGATGTCTACAAAGATGCAAATTCCTATGATTTCTGCTTCCCCATTTGTGCTGACTTCTATCTGTTTCATGGTGTATTTGTTGCTCACGTGTATGAGCACCCCCACCTCCGTGTGGCCTTATCTGTATAACTGATAACCTCGGACAAAGAATCTGTGTGGGGAGTTTGATGTGTGATTCCTGAATGCATGCAAGCTCTATTTTTCCCTGCTAAGGCCTGCATTTTTGGTGTAAAGGTCATCGCCGTTCCAGCGGATTATGTTGCATCTTCTGAGTCTGGTGGATTTTGATCTGCAAGATTTTCCTGCCGCTCATTTGCAAGGTGCACGGCGACTACATTTCGGACGGTTTTTCAAATATGAAATCAACTGGCTGTAGCGTCCAACCATTGCCAGAGCACCATCGGCAGCAGACAAGATATTATTCAGCGGAATTCTTTTTCTTAAAAATGGTATTCCAAATATAGTCAAATATAGATTTTTCTTTATTGTCTGTTTCGAGTGTTTCTGCAAATAATAGCTCTTGACAAATGTTTTCGTCTTTTATGAAGCGAACTTGCGGCTGAGGTAAAGACTCATTTGTTGGTAAAGAAGACGCATCAAGTTATAAAATAAGCTTCAAAAGTAGTCGTCAAAACATCATTTCGACAATTCATCTCTACACTGTGTTATTTCTCAATGAGACTTAAAAATAATTTCAGACCGCGACGTATACGGTACAGAACGCAGAACCTCACCAATTCTTGGAAGTATCAATTCTTCGAGAATAGTGTGTGATTTGTCAGATTTAGCAATAAGTAAGAAAATGTTGCATGAAGAGGAAACCCATCATTTTCTTGTTTTGCTGCCGCCGAAACCATACTAGCCAAAGTTGGACATCTCGAATGTTGACCTCTAATCTTGAACATAAGATAGATTTTCATCTTTTCTGCCAGGACGTATTTTGCTCACATGTTCTTCTAAGGTTTCGCAAAGGTTTCATAGCTTTATGTGAGCATCTTGTGGCAAATTCAGACACATTGGTAATGTCTTGTTTGTGGGGGATTGAATAATTTCAAATACTCGACATCATAGTGTCTGGATTTATTCTTTGATTCCGACATAACCTGGTACAATATCCATAGATTCTGTCTATTGCACTATTAATCGTTGTGTGTGGGCAGGACTCGCGTGACTTTGAATTTTCAGCTTAGGGGGCGTCGGATGGTCCTCAACCCCCAAAAATTTACTTTTCAACCCAGCGCCCCTTTGCACTTCTCAGCGCCCTGGTGGCTGGTACTCCTCGTTGGAACCTATTGTCTAGATCCTGTATCCCAACGTGAAGGCGTACGCTTACAGGGGGCATTTTCATCGTTTTGGGGGACAATGGACTCGTTCAGAGTTTAACTAAAGTTCATGATGTTGCAAAACCGAGATATCGGCTTTTGGATGTCTGTTGACAAAAATAAATGTTACTTCACAATCATTTTACTGAAGTTTAAAAAATCTTCAATAAACAGAAATTACTTATATCTAGGTACATTCCTACCTCCTTTTAGCACAGCTTTGAATGCGGGAAAGAATGTGTTTTGTGTTAAAATCGAGTCATATTATTTTTTTTTAAATGTAATGTGTCTAACATTTGCCAACCTTCTCATGAAGACCAAAATGGGTTTATACAGTGCAATCTTAAGTATGTAATAGTATTGACAGAGCAAGCATAGATCATCGCCTTTCTTTCCTGGATCTTGAGTTACCATCGTACCTGTTATCAGATCGTCGCTTTCTTTCCTAGATCTTGAGTTACCACGTATCCTGTTATCGATCTCGCTTTCTTTCCTAGATCTTGAGTTACCACTGTATCCTGTTATCTGATCATCGCCTTTCTTTCCTGGATCTTGAGTTACCATCGTATCCTGACATTCGACTTCTCCTAGACAGTTACCAATCGTTATCGATACGCTTTCTTTCTGGATCTTGAGTTACCATCGTATCCTGTTATCTGATCGTCGACTTTCTTTCCTAGATCTTGAGTTACCATCGTATCCTGTTATCAGATCGTCGACTTTCTTTCCTAGATCTTGAGTTACCATCGTATCCTGTTATCTGATGTCGCCTTTCTTTCCTGGATCTTGAGTTACCATCGTATCCTGTTATCAGATCGTCGACTTTCTTTCCTAGATCTTGAGTTACCATCGTATCCTGTTATCAGATCGTCGACTTTCTTTCCTGGATCTTGAGTTACCATCGTATCCTGTTATCAGATCGTCGACTTTCTTTCCTAGATCTTGAGTTACCATCGTATCCTGTTATCAGATCGTCGACTTTCTTTCCTAGATCTTGAGTTACCATCGTATCCTGTTATCAGATCGTCGACTTTCTTTCCTAGATCTTGAGTTACCATCGTATCCTGTTATCTGATCGTCGACTTTCTTTCCTAGATCTTGAGTTACCATCGTATCCTGTTATCAGATCGTCGACTTTCTTTCCTAGATCTTGAGTTACCATCGTATCCTGTTATCAGATCGTCGCCTTTCTTTCCTGGATCTTGAGTTACTATCGTATCCTGTTATCAGATCGTCGACTTTCTTTCCTGGATCTTGAGTTACTATCGTATCCTGTTATCAGATCGCCGCCTTTCTTTCCTGGATCTTGAGTTACTATCGTATCATGTTATCAGATCGCCGCCTTTCTTTCCTGGATCTTGAGTTACTATCGTATCCTGTTATCAGATCGCCGCCTTTCTTTCCTGGATCTTGAGTTACTATCGTATCCTGTTATCAGATCGCCGCCTTTCTTTCCTGGATCTTGAGTTACATCGTATCCTGTTATCAGATCGTCGCCTTTCTTTCTGGATCTTGAGTTACTATCGTATCTGTTATCAGATCGTCGACTTTCTTTCCTGATCTTGAGTTACCATCTTATCCTGTTATCAGATCCCGCCTTTCTTTCTGGGATCTTGAGTTACTATCGTATCTGTTATCAGATCCCGCCTTTCTTTCGGATCTTGAGTTACATCGTATCCTGTTATCAGATCCCGCCTTTCTTTCGGGATCTTGAGTTACCATCGTATCATGTTATCAGATCGTCGCCTTTCTTCCTGGATCTTGAGTTACTATCGTATCCTGTTATCGAGATATCGCCTTTCTTTCTGGGATCTTGAGTTACTATCGTATCTGTTATCAGATCTCGACTTTCTTTCCTAGATCTTGAGTTACATCTGTATCCTGTTATCAGATCTCCGCCTTCTTTCTGGGATCTTGATTACTATCATCTGTTATCAGATCTCCGCCTTCTTTCTGGGATCTTGAGTTACCATCATCTGTTATCAGATCCCGCCTTTCTTTCGGGATCTTGGTTACCATCGTATCTGTATCAGACTTCGCCTTTCTTTCGGGATCTTGATTACTATGTATCCTGTTATCAGATGCGCACTTTCTTTCGTGGATCTTGAGTTACTATCATTCTGTTATCAGATTCGACTTTCTTTCCGTGGATCTTGAGTTACATCTATCCTGTTATCGATCGCCCGCTTTCTTTCTGGATCTTGAGTTACATGTATCCTGTTATCGATCTCGCTTTCTTTCCTGGATCTTGAGTTACCATCTATCCTGTTATCAGATCTCGCTTCTTTCTGGATCTTGAGTTACATCATCTGTTATCAGATCGCCGCTTTCTTTCTGGATCTTGAGTTACCATCGTATCCTGTTATCGATCTGCTTCTTTCGTGGATCTTGGTTACCATTGTATCGTAGCATTGTCAGTGATTTCTTTGATTTGAGTTACATCGTATCTGTTATCGATTGCTTCTTTCTTTTGAGTATCTTTTGTACACATTCGTATTCTGAGAACATTGCTCTTTGGTGTTTGATTGTCTTTACACTTGTATCGAGAACATTCTCTTTTGATGGTGGATTTTTGCTTACACATTGTATCGGAGAACATTGCTCTTTGAGGTGGATTGTTTGTACACATTGTATCGGAGAACATTGCTCTTTGAGGTGGATTGTTTGTACACATTGTATCGGAGAACATTGCTCTTTGAGGTGGATTGTTTGCACACATTGTATCGGAGAACATTGCTCTTTGAGGTGGATTGTTTGTACCCATTGTATCGGAGAACATTGCTCTTTGAGGTGGATTGTTTGTACACATTGTATCGGAGAACATTGCTCTTTGAGGTGGATTGTTTGTACACATTGTATCGGAGAACATTGCTCTTTGAGGTGGATTGTTTGTACACATTGTATCGGAGAACATTGCTCTTTGAGGTGGATTGTTTGTACCCATTGTATCGGAGAACATTGCTCTTTGAGGTGGATTGTTTGTACACATTGTATCGGAGAACATTGCTCTTTGAGGTGGATTGTTTGTACACATTGTATCGGAGAACATTGCTCTTTGAGGTGGATTGTTTGTACACATTGTATCGGAGAACATTGCTCTTTGAGGTGGATTGTTTGTACACATTGTATCGGAGAACATTGCTCTTTGAGGTGGATTGTTTGTACACATTGTATCGGAGAACATTGCTCTTTGAGGTGGATTGTTTGTACACATTGTATCGGAGAACATTGCTCTTTGAGGTGGATTGTTTGTACACATTGTATCGGAGAACATTGCTCTTTGAGGTGGATTGTTTGTACACATTGTATCGGAGAACATTGCTCTTTGAGGTGGATTGTTTGTACACATTGTATCGGAGAACATTGCTCTTTGAGGTGGATTGTTTGTACACATTGTATCGGAGAACATTGCTCTTTGAGGTGGATTGTTTGTACACATTGTATCGGAGAACATTGCTCTTTGAGGTGGATTGTTTGTACACATTGTATCGGAGAACATTGCTCTTTGAGGTGGATTGTTTGTACACATTGTATCGGAGAACATTGCTCTTTGAGGTGGATTGTTTGTACCCATTGTATCGGAGAACATTGCTCTTTGAGGTGGATTGTTTGTACCCATTGTATCGGAGAACATTGCTCTTTGAGGTGGATTGTTTGTACCCATTGTATCGGAGAACATTGCTCTTTGAGGTGGATTGTTTGTACCCATTGTATCGGAGAACATTGCTCTTTGAGGTGGATTGTTTGTACCCATTGTATCGGAGAACATTGCTCTTTGAGGTGGATTGTTTGTACCCATTGTATCGGAGAACATTGCTCTTTGAGGTGGATTGTTTGTACACATTGTATCGAGAACATTGCTCTTTGAGGTGGATTGTTTGTACCATTGTATCGAGAACATTGCTCTTTGAGGTGGATTGTTTGTACCAATTGTATCGGAGAACATTGCTCTTTGAGGTGGATTGTTTGTTGGTAATGTTCGTATGTGGTCGAACCATTTAATTTGTTGTTTTTTATGAAGTCTAGTACTGATGTTGTACCCACTTTTTTCCTGATGTCCTCATTTCTAATCCAGTTTCTTCTTGTTACTCCCAGCACTCTGAGTAGACACTTCATCTCTGTCGTGACTAGTTTTCTTCTATCATTTGATGTCAGCGTCCAGGTTTGGAACTGATAGCATAATGTTGAGAAAGATTGTGTGAGCATTGCTCTTTAGTGTTCATGGTGACATGTTTGCTCTTGTAGTGTCAGTGACATGTTTGCTCTTGTAGTGTTCATGGTGACATGTTTGCTCTTTTAGTGTTCATGTACATGTTTGCTTTAGTGTTCATGGTGACATGTTTGCTCTGTAGTGTTCATGGTGACATGTTAGTTTAGTTTAGTTTAGTCGTCGGATCACCATCACTGCACGTCGAACAAATTAGTCCATAAGTGCTCCGATATCTCCCTCAGTATGTCCATCAGCGTATGGCGACTAACGATACCGGTTCTTTGTTGGTTTACAATTCTTCTTTGTCTGCCAGCATAGCGTTCTTTCGAGCTACACCACACTTAACTTTGAGTTCTTGCAGTCTGGTTAGTGTTGTGGATTCACCGCTATTACGTGAATCATGTACACGCCCTCTCTCCCTTAAGGAATTTATAATATCAGCCTGGTCCATTGCTCGTCCGCTTTGGACAGCAGCCATACCTGCAAGCCTATCCGCACGTTCATTCCCCTTACACCTGCATGCCCTGGCACAAAAATAAAACTGATCTTTGTCAGCTTAGACCTTCCCAGCGATTCTATCCAATGTCTCCTAGCCCATCCTGTTTCAATCTTCCTGAGCATATTCATTGAGTCACTGAGAAAACATGCATGGATTAAAGTCTGTGATTCTAGCCAAATCATCGCTTTGGTAATCGCCATGATTTCCATAGTGAGACTGCTTGTAGTCACGGCAAAACCACCACTGTCTTTCTTCACAACATCACCTCCGACCTGAGCAGTGAAAGCCCATGAGCTCCGCACATGTCGAATCACCGAACCATCCGTATAAATTATTACATCATGCTCAGATGCGTTCTCAGAAATGAATGCCTGAACTTCTGCCTCACGACAAGTGGGTTGTGTTGCCTGCATTCTTTATCAAGTTCGATGCATACAGAAACGGATGTAGCGATTCCTGTTGGCACTGGTATCCATTCTTCACCGGGATCAATATCTTCAAGTGTACACACCTGTTCAATACAGTCCTCGGCCTGACCCATCCAAGATTTTCCTCTTTTTAACCTATTTTTGTTTGTCTCTTTTTTTTCAAGTGCAGAGGATGTTGTGTGTCAGCATTGACTCGAAGGTATGCTCGTGCACGGCTCATCAGTATTCTATACTCCATAGTAGGATAGTCAAGGAGATAGCGCATCGCCCTGCACGACGTGTCTTTAGTGCAACCAAGTATAATGCGCATCGCCTCGTTCTGTATTCTTTCCAGTCGTTCTATCTGACTATGACTGAGAGTCAGGATCGCCAGCGCATACTCAAGCACAGAAAGGACCAGACCCTGGTATAAAGACAAAGATGGCGCTGTTCACAATCCGCCGCAGCCATTTCCCTCATCGCCAGCAAACCTTTCCTCGCCTTCATTATCACATGAGCTATGTGTTCCGTAAAAGCTAGACTTCGATCAAAACGCAGCCCCAGGTATTTCATAGACTGAGATCGCTCCACCACCTCTGAACACAAACCACAGATGGTGTTGGAGTGTTGACGATGTGGTTGTTTAAAGAGAACCATGTCACCGCTGCTTTTGTTGGGTTGACCAATGCTCCTGCTTCAACGCACCATCTACCTATGCTGTCGAGTTCTGACTGAAGTTCCTCCACAAGCTGTTCGCTACCCTTGCCCTGACGATACACCAACACATCATCTGCATATGACATTGTCCTTCCTCTACCCGTGATCTGCTCTTTTGTGATGCTCACAGTATAGGCATTGAACAACACCAGAGATAATGGTGACCCTGTGGTAAGCCAGGGTGGATTGTTGTTGGTGATGACGTCCAACTGCCACATTTAAACACTATCTTTCGCTGGAAGAGGGCCGAAAAGATCCAATTGAGGAGGAATGGGCTGATATTGAGTTCAGTCAGCTGCACCATTAAAAATGCAACGGCACTCTATTATAGGCATCTTCAAAGTCAATTGCAGCAGCACATGTCTCAATGCCCGAGTGAAAACCCTCATAGACATCGTAGGCGAACACCGCTGCGTTACGCCATGTCTCTCTATATGGACGGTACCCTCCAAGGGTGGGTGGAAGGAGACGTAACCTCTCTAGTTGGCAGGATATTTTCCTGGCAATTATTTTCTCCAGCAACTTGCCTATTGTATTCTGCATGGCGATTACCCGATAGCCCTGAATTTTTGTGTGGTCTTTGCCAGGCTTCGGCAGAGGTACCAGGTAGCTGTGCAACCATTCTTCGTTGATTAGTGCAGTCGTAATGCTTTTGTTGTAGATGCCAGCCAGTTCTTCCCACTTCCCATCAGACAACTCGCCAATGTCACCATATCGTATGCCATCTGGACCAGGTGCACTGTTTTTGCACTGTTTTTGAATGGTGACATGTTTGCTCTTGTAGTGTTCATGGTGACATGTTTGTCTTGAAGTGTTATGTGACATGTTTGCATTAGTGTTGATAGTGACATGTTTGCTATTGTAGTGTTCATGGTGACATGTTTGCTCTTGAAGTGTTCATGGTGACATGTTTGCTCTTGAAGTGTTCATGGTGACATGTTTGCTATTGTAGTGTTGATGGTGACATGTTTGCTCTTGTAGTGTTGATGGTGACATGTTTGCTCTTGTAGTGTTGATGGTGACATGTTTGCTCTTGTAGTGTTGATGGTGACATGTTTGCTATTGTAGTGTTGATGGTGACATGTTTGCTATTGTAGTGTTGATGGTGACATGTTTGCTCTTGTAGTGTTGATGGTGACATGTTTGCTCTTGTAGTGTTCATGGTGACATGTTTGCTCTTGTTGTGTTCATGGTGACATGTTTGCTCTTGTTGTGTTCATGATGACATGTTTGCTCTTGTAGTGTTCATGGTGACATGTTTGCTCTTGTTGTGTTCATGGTGACATGTTTGCTCTTGTAGTGTTCATGGTGACATGTTTGCTCTTTAGTTTCATGGTGACATGTTTGCATTTCTTTTCGTCAAGTTCTTTCTTGCGTTCTCACTAAATTCTAATTTCAGATTCTCTAATAAAGGCTACCGTCTGTCTCAGATTGTCAGCCAAGCCATACAGTTTGTCTTCTGCGTTCTCACTAGATTCTAATTTCAGATTCTCTAATAAAGGCTACCGTCTGTCTCAGATTGTCAGCCAAGCCATACAGTTTGTCTTCTGCGTTCTCACTAGATTCTAATTTCAGATTCTCTAATAAAAGCTACCGTCTGTCTCAGATTGTGAGCCAAGCCATACAGTTTGTCTTCTGCGTTCTCACTAGATTCTAATTTCAGATTCTCTAATAAAGACCTCCTTCTGCCTCAGAGTGTCAGCCAAGCCATACAGTTTGTCTTCTGCGTTCTCACTAGATTCTAATTTCAGATTCTCTAATATAGGCTACCGTCTGCCTCAGATTGTCAGCCAAGCCATACAGTTTGTCTTGGACGCTGGTAAAAGTGGACCACCTCTTTCTTCTCAGGTCGGCATACTGAGGCAGTTCTGTAGGATATGTTCTGTTGTCATACTGCAAAGCCATGCAGTGAGGTCGTTAGTGCCTATCTTGATTTAGTGTACAGGTGGTGTCTCATTCTGTTGTGACCCGTCCGAAGGCGAATATGACAGTCTGGTCCCTCTGACAGTTGTAATATCCATCATCCTTGATGTGTTGTGTGTTCTTTATCCATTTTGCTTTGTAGTGCCTTTGATGATAGTTTTAAAGTAAAATTATTGAAGTCATCGACTCAAGATACTGATGATAATCTCTAAGTCATATTGGTATCCAGTGGCGGCTCGTCATTTTCCTCAGTGGCCAGACAAAATACTAGGAAATCTTGATTTTGGACTATTTACTATTATGTGTCTTTTCAGGAAGTTATTTCCTTTCTATATAAGGCTTTGATAATGTTGTGAGAAAGTACAACAAAGAACTCAGTTTAAATACTAAGAAGACAGAAGGTATGATCAATAAAAATGCAGACTTTGACAAATGCCATCACAGTAAATGGGACTGTCTAGACAAATGCAGCAATTTAGATATCTCGGAGTCCTGGTAACATCAGATGACAGATGCTGATCAGAAATAAAGAGCAGAATAGGAGATGCAACATCGTTCCTAAGTGAAGTATTATCTGCACAAGTCCTTGCCCATCCCGATCAGAATCAGTTATTCAGTGCTACATAAAACCAATATTGGTATACGGATGCGAGTCATGGACAATGAACACCCGATTGAAATCTCTGAGGTCCATAGAATGTAGTAAATCAAATTTCTCTAACCTCTAGTTGGTAAATCAAATTCTACATCCACCTGGAGTGTAAACTAAATTTCTCACTTCACAGTCAGTAAACTGCAGTTCTCACTTTAACCAGGAGTTGGTAAATCAATTTCTACTTCAACCTCTAGTTGTTAAATCAAATTTCTACTTAACCTCTAGTTGTTAAATCAAATTTCTCACTTCAACCTCTAGTTGTTAAATCAAATTTCTCACTTCACCCCTAGTTGTTAAATCAAATTTCTACTTAACCTCTAGTTGTTAAATCAAATTACCACTTCAACCTCTAGTTGGTAAATCAATTCTCACTTCCACCTGGAGTAGGTTAACTAAATTTCTACTTAAGGAAGCTAGTAACTGTAGTTCTCACTTCAGCAAAGCCAGTAAACTGTAGTTCTCTTAACGAAGTCAGTAAACTGTAGTTCTCACTTCAACAGAGTCAGGAAGCTGCAGTTCTACTAACAAAGCCAGTAAACTGTAGTTCTCATTTCAACAGAAGCCAGTAAACTGAGTTTACTTCAACAGAGCCAGTAAACTGTAGTTCTCACTTACAGAAACCAGTAAACTGTAGTTCTCCTTAACAGAAGCCAGTAACTGTAGTTCTCACTTCACAAAGTCAAGCTGCAGTTCTCACTTCAACGCTTAAACTGTAGTTCTCACTTCAATGGGCTAGTAAACTGTAGTTCTCTTCAAGAGCTATAACTGTAGTTCTACTTCACAGAAGCCAGTAAACTGTAGTTCCACTTTAACAAAACTGTAAACTGTAGTTCTCACTTAGAAGCTAGTAACTGTAGTTCTACTCAACGAAGCTAGTAAACTGTAGTTCTCACTTACAGAAGCCAGTAAACTGTAGTTCTCTCTTTAACAACCAGTAACTGTAGTTCTACTTCAATCTGAAATTGTTAAATTAACGTATTCCTCTTCTTCTTCTTCAACACTCCATTCAATCACTTTTAGCCATCTTTGTAATTTGTATGTGTCTGAGCCATAGTGATTGTATTGTGTGAGTTATGTCCTACAAGTAGCAGCACATCCGATTCTTGCGACGCTTAACATAGTAGCCCTAGGCCCCTACCCCAGTCGCATCTTGCTTCTTCTCTTGAACGCTCCATATCGACCTTTAACTACTCTTGTGATTTGTATGTGATCTGAGCCTAAGAGTGATTGTACGTTGTGCCAGTTTCGCCTCAAGTAGGTCAGCACATCAGATCCTGCGACGCTCTTTTTTACTAGATATCTTCTACAGACCCCGACCTCCTCAATCGTTCTAACGACATTCTGCGTCTCACAGTGAAACTATTATTGCTTCCTTGCAAGTCCGACAACGAACAGGCGAAAGTATCTCTTGAATTCAGCACCACTATATTAATTGATGTTTCCACTGAGCTGACGTGTAGGTATATTGAATCTCACCTGCAACAGGTGTGTAAAACGATTTCTCACCTGCATCTTGAAGGTGCTGGCAAATATCTGTTTCATTGTGAATAGATGTGTCTTTTCTACCAACGCTCCATATCTACCACTTGTTAACAACTATGTTTGATTTGTATGCGATCTGAGCCCAGAGTGATTGTACGTTGTCGTTTGCGTCCAGTAGGCAGCACATCCGATTTCTGCTGCTTTATTTACTAGAATAGATCTCGTAGACCAACCTCAGTTAGCTCTTGACATGCCTTGTGGGCACAGTAGTACTATTCTTTCTCCTTGCAGTCTGGCCTACAGGCAGATGTATCTGAATGTGCGAGTTACAGAATGTTGAGTTTTGTGTACAAGAGAATGTTGAGTTTGTGTACAAGAGAATGTGGAGTTGTGTGTACAAGAGAATGTTGGAGTTTAGTGTACAAGAGAATGTTGGAGTTTGTGGTCAAGAGAATGTTGGAGTTTGTGTACAAGAGAATGTTGAGTTGTGCAAGAGAATGTTGAGTCTGTGAGACAAAATTTGATCTTAATTATTGTTCTTAGTAATATCAGTAGATGAGCCGTCGTTGTTTTATCCCAAAATAGATGAGACTGCAGTAAACTATTTGATTGGCAAAACACGTAAACACAAAGACTTAGTTTACAAATTACAAAAACAATGACAAAATACAACAACGTTTCGACCAACAAGGCCTTTATCAAACAAACGAACAACAGAGTGACGAATTAAAGACATATGAACGATACATACAAACGTTTTAATGAAAATCTGAGAATAAACGAATAACAGAAATAAATGTAGACAAAATACACATAAAACAGAATAGAAGAAGAGAAACAATGAAAATCAAGTAAATATTACTTGATCATGCAAGATATGCCCATATAGATTACAAAGGGATGGGAAGAAAGTACTAGAACATAGGAATGTAATACGTTGATCATACTGGTCATAGGTACCATCAACAAAATCAACCGATTCTCCATAGCAAATCGACTGCGATCATCCGAAGAACATGATCGGATGGCTGTGACCTGGACATCGTGAGCTTCTAAATGGCCAGTATCATTGAAATGGGTGGCTACAGGGTCACAGAGCATTGGCGTATGTCGCACAAGGGTTGGGCGAATCGGTCACTGAGTCTCTTGCCTGTCTCGCCGATATAAGCCTTGTTACACCGCTTACAGATAATGGCATAGATAAGATTACGGGACTCGCATGTGAAACCATCTTCAATAACAAACGTGCCTAAAGGAAAAGATACAGTACGCGTCTGTATCACATAAGCACACGTGTTGCAACGCCGACGGCCACACTGGACAGTGCCAAAATGACTCTGGATATTGGACTTAAGGCGACTGTGTACCAACATATCCGTAAAATTTCTATCCCGTCTGTAAGCCACCAAAGGATAGTTGGGGAAGACAGAACGGGTCTCATGATCTGACTTAAGGATAGACAGATGACGGAATAAAACATTTTTCACTAGTGAACTATGGTGGTCGAAAGTTAAGATAAGTTTTACTCTATCAGAGTTAGTAGTCCTATGCTGACTGGTAAGGGCCTGATGGTGAGTGTTTTTCTGAACTCGATGCATAGCCGATACAAGCACCTTCTCCGGGTATAGGCGCCTGCTGAAGAAATCAAGCATCTAGCGAGCTCTATCAAGAAAATCATCGTTCTCGCTACAATACGACAAAGGCGCAAAAGCTGCGAAAATGGCAAAGAGTCACGACAAGCCCGCGGATTTAAGAAGTATAAAGGAGAAAACTATGTGCATCAGTAGGCTTATGTAGTGATAGTGGATAGGTATATCGTGATAGTAATGTCAAGAAAGTTGACACAAGTAGTGGAGATGTGAGAAGTAAAACGAATAGAAGGGTTAAAAACATTCATGAAATTTATGAAGCGTGACAAATCGGCTTCATGCATATCAGTAATGCCAATACAGTCTTCAATGTATATGTGATAGACAGACGGAAGGGGGCCATCATATGTAGTCCATACTAGGTGTTCAAGATAACCTATAAACAGACAAGCATAACCAGGTCCCATTTTAGTGCCCATGGCGACCCCACTGATCTGCTCAAAGAATTGGTCATTAAACTGAAAGGAGTTAAGAGTGAGAACTAGTTCCGCAAGACGAAGGAGAGCAGAAGTTGACACAAGTGGATATGTTCTCCTATTGAGAAAGAACTGAGAGCTATAAGGCCGTCAGGATGAGGTATAGAAGTGTACAATGAGCACACATCAATTACGAAGAGACGGTAGGTTCTCTCGGGTAGCAGCTCAATGGAAGAAAAAACAGTCAAAGCGTGGTTCGTATCTTTCAAAAATGAAGGGAGTGTGGTGACTATGGGATTAAGGATACTGTCAAGAAATTCGGAGATGTGTTCCGTAGGGCAAGAGCAAGCAGAAACGATAGGTATACCAGGATTGTGGAGTTTATGAATTTATGCATATAAAAGGCGGGTTTGCCCAAACAGCTATCGATCACACAAAGTGATGATGCACTAGTAGGAAGGTCGTTCGTGGTAATTAAGTTCTTAATGACTTCACGAACTTTATTATTATTAGACAGAGTGACATCAGTAGGGCTGGTTTTATAAAACTGAGTGTCATGCAGTTGGTTATGACCTTCCTGGAGGTATAGATCTTTGCTCCAGACGACTATAGCTCCGCCTTTGTCGGCGGGTTTGATAACAATGGCATCACGTCGACGGAGGTGTGATAGAGCACGAAACTCCGACGGTGACATGTTAGACTGCCATAGGTGTTTGGGGTGGAGCAGTCCAATATCGTGTATAGTATTCTTGATGTAGAGATCAAGAGCGTTAGTCCAGTCATGTTTACGAGTAGAAAACTTAAAAAACATACTCGTGTCATGACATTGGTCAGTGTCAACCTGGTTCTGAAAGTGAAATTTCAGTCGCAAGCCACGGTGAAAACGATTCACATCTTGAAGAGTTGAGTAGAGGTCAATGGTGGGTCGGAGAGGAACAAACTTAAGACCATTACTTAAAACAGATCTCTCGTTGTCAGATAATGGAAGGTCTGGAGGAATACAAACCACCTGTGTGGGAGGAGAAGATAGTAGTGGACAATTGGAAGGAGTGGTAGAAGGTACAGGGCGAAGAAGGTTAAGTTTTTGTTGGTGATGGGTGCAAATAAATTCATACAGTTGTCTGTTAAGAACATGGATAATGAAACGAATAAGGGAGTAAAGGAGCATATTGTTAGAAGTGAGAAGTCGTAGACGCTGTAGAAGTTGGGACTGGGAGGAGTCTAAGTCAGACAGAAGATGGGTATAATTAGCAGCAATACAACACATACGCTATAGAGCACACTTAGTTTCTAACTGTTATAACATGCGCTGTTCTCTAGGGTATAATAGTCCTGCAATTGGCTGAAAGTTAGAATCAAAGCATTTGTGAATAACCTGTAAGTCGCTGACATGTAAAAAGAAAATTGCGATGAGAACAAAAGCGGGTTTTTTTTTTAAAGTGACCATTGCATAACTAGTAGCCGTAAGACGAATATCGGTCGGCAAGAGACTAAATGAAATAGAGATATAGTGTCGAAGAAAATCTGTTTTGAGCAGCATTCTCCCAGTTGTTGACATTTATGCCAAAAGATTTCATCGAGTTCTTGAGTGTATCTTTGAATCGCTTTTTCTAGCCCCCTTGTGAGCGTTTACCGCTATGCAGCTCACCATAAAAGAGTCGTTTGGGTATTCTGCAATCTGGCATTCGAGCCACATGTCCTGCCCATCTTGTCTGGGACTGCACCAAGATTGTGTAGATGCTGGGGAGAGCAGCTCTTTTTAGGACCTTTGTATCTGGGATCATATCCTGCCATTTGATGTTCATTATTTTTCTAAGGCAGACTGTGTGAAAGTGGTTTAGCTTCCTTGCGTGTCTCTGATATACAGTCCAAGTTTCGCATGCGTGAAGCAGGACTGGAAGCACGACAGCTCGATATACCTTCAGTTTTGTGGCTTGCCAATACCACATCTGTGCCGGACATTTCTATGTAGTCTGTCAAAGGTGCTGCTAGCTTTAGAGATTCTGGTATTTATTTTATCATCTATGGTGACATTTTGGGACAGTGTGCTTTCAAGATAAGTAAATATGTCCACTACTTTCAGTTTCCTGCCGCTTGTTGTAATATTTGGTTCGACATATACTTTTCCAGGAGCTGGTTGGTACATGACTTCAGATTTATCGGTATTGATGGTAAGACCAATGTTGGAGCAGGCTTGTGAGAATCTGTTCATGCTAGTCTGGAGATCTGCCTCAGTGTTGGCAGTGAGAGCGCAGTCGTCAGCAAATAAGAGATCTCTGATGGTATCAGAATTTACTTTTGTTTTTGCTTGAAGTCTCCTTGTATTGAAGAGTTTTCCATTTGTACGATACTTGATGTTGACACCCATGTTACCATCTCTAAATGCATCTGTCAGCATGGCAGAAAACATAATGCTAAACAGAGTTGGTGCAATCACACAGCCTTGTTTGACTCCATTCAGGACGGGAAAAGGCTCTGATATCTCGCCTTGGTCCTGCACTCTGGCGTGCATCCCCTCGAGCAGTTGCTGCACAATCTTGATGCATTTTTCAGTACAGCGATATTTAGCCATGATCTTCCAGAGACGCTCTCTACTGACCGTATCAAACTCCTTGGTCAAGTCGATGAACGCTGTGTATAGGTCACGATGTTGTTCTTGGCATTTTTCTTGCAGTTGCCTTGCCGCAAATACCATGTCTGTGGTCCCACGATCTTTACGGAATCCACACTGGCTTTCAGGCAAGAGTCCTCTGTCTAGATGAGCCGTGAGGCGGTTCAAAAGGATTTTGTCAAATATCTTTCCTGCAATAGATAGTAGGGAGATGCCTCGATGATTGTTACATTCATGTCTGTTTCCTTTTCGTTTATATAGGTGGATAATGGATGCATCTTTCATTTCTTGTGGGATGATTTCCCTCTGCCATATTTGTTGGAAGATAATATGGAGCTTCTCAATGAGAATTGTGACGCCCTCTTTGTAGATCTCTGCAGGAATTGAATCAGCACCGGTAGCCTTGCCGCTAGAAATCTGAGAAATAGCTCTTCTTGTCTCCTCTAAGGTTGGAGTTTCATTTAATGCGTTATTTATGGGGATTTGAGGTAGGCGGCTTATAACTATGTCATTTATAGACGATGGTTGATTTAATATGCTGCTGAAATGCTCACTACAGCGTAAGAGAATTGTTTCCCTATCTGTCAGTAGTTTGGTTCCATCTGAGCTAAGGAGAGGGAATGATGATGGTGATGTTGGACCATAGACCGCTTTAAGTGCATGATAAAAGTTCTTCAGGTCATGTCTATCTGCAAAGTTCTGAATCTCTTCTGCCTTTCTACTCAGCCATGATTCACGCATCTGGCGTAGTTTGCACTGGATGGATCTGCGCAAGTTGTTAAATGCGGTTTTCTTTGATGACGATTTAGGATCATTTTGAAGCGCATTATAAAGGTTGGATTTCTCAGCCATCATTTGTTTTATTTCCACAGAGTTTTCGTCGAACCAATCGATATGTTTCTTGGTTTCGGTGCCCAGGATCTCTGTAGCAGGTCATATATAGATTCTCTTAGGGTTGTCCAGTTTGTATCAACATTTTGATTATCCAGCGGAATTGACTGGAGACAGTCTTCTAGTTTGTCCACCAGCTTTTGCCTGATGTTAACATTCTTGAGTTTGATGACATCTAGTCTTTTGCTAGTTGTCTTCCCCTGGGGACACCTGGCGGGTTTGATATGCATATTTAGCTTAGACACAATAAGACGATGGTCGGTCCAGCATTCGGCACCACACATAGACTTTGTGACACGCACATCCTGCCTGTCTCTTTTTCTAACAATTACATAGTCAATAAGGTGCCAGTGTCCTCTAGAGAGCGGGGGTGCATCCTGGATGTCCGATTGCAGGTAGGTAAACGAAAAATTGTATTTGTGACAAGTAGCTCGTGCTCTGTGCAGGTCTGAAGCAGGAGACGCCCATTACTGTTGCTGCAGCCAACACCGTACTTTCAATCGTACCATTCCAGGAGATGTTGTCTGAGCCTACCCTTGCATTAAAGTCACCAAGAATAATCATACTGCAATGGAATCTTTACGGTCATTAGGTGGTCATTTAGACCCTTGGGAGACCCGGCCAGCTTTCCAACAAGTTCTGTCTTTATAGCGAAGCCCACCTCTGCTTCCGTCTCTCTTCGGAACGTCTACCACTCCAGTAGAATGTATAGCCTGCACCAACCTCACACAATTGGCCCTCGCCAGCGAGTCGAGTCTCGCTCAATGCAGCTATGTCAATGTTGTATCTGGCTAATTCTCTTCCAATCAGGGCAGTACGCCTTTCTGGTCTTTCTGTTTTGTCTCTGTCAAGCAGAGTGCGCACGTTCCATGCGCCTAAAATGAGTGGAAAGGATCTTGCCTTTCTTTTTGTCTTTCCTTTGTTTCGACCGCAGGAGTAGGGTACCCACCAGCCGCGGTAAGCTGGCTAGGTAGTGTTGTAACAGGCAATGTTTAGGGCACCTTTTCTGGCCCATTCCTCGTGCCATGGAGGTGAGCAGTGCTTTCCTATAGAGGGCTGCTCAGCCGCTCAGGGGGCTGCCGAATCCCACTGCTACTCCAATCAGTAGAAGACGACCATATGGCCTGAGCCGCCTGTGTGTACCCACGCCTGCAACTTTGCCGCTCGCCCATCGCCACAGGACTTGGTGTGTGATGTATGTTGATTAATGGATGAAATAGTGACTTGCGCGATGATTTGGTTTAAAGTGAGAAAGAGTTGCGCAGTTCGTCGATCTCACTCTCTCCCCCAATTCCTTCTGTGTGTAGTGGCAGGACAAAGTCGAGACGGCTGGAGAAGGATCTGGGTGCAGCGAATGACCAGGGGGTTCTACGTGCCTGGCTGTGCTCATTACGCTCCTCATCGCGTTGCTGGCAGACGCCTTCTTGTCCGTTGAACCAGAGTATAGTTTCTTCCGCACAGTCTGCCGAGTTCAATCTTCACATGCAGGGTTGGCATACCCGGATTCACCGATTGGATTAATACCGAATCGGTTACCCGCGGCTGGTTTGGCCGGCCTGTCACATCCGTTGCCCGGAGGGTGGCCGTTGTCGCATGCTGACAACTACTAGGAGCCATAGGCGTGAGCAGGAAGTCAGGTTTGGACCAACGAGGGATGGACCCTGAAAAGTGCGTGACAGCCATCCTTACCAGAGGTACTACCAATCCATGACTCCCAAACCCCCACCTGTATACTAATTATTATATACTAAAACAATAGTGACGGAAATTACGTACACCACAAATATAACTACGAAAACTTACCTAATACGTCACACGAAAAGTTGCAGTAAAATGACGAAGTATTCACAAAATAGATGAGACTGCAGTAAAACTATTTGATTGGCAAAACACGTAATCACAAAGTACTGTAGTTTTACAAATTACAAAAACAATGACAAAATACAACAACGTTTCGACCAACAAGGCCTTTATCAAACAAACGAACAACAGTAGTGACACATTTAAAAAAAGATATGGATGACTACATACAAACGTTTTTAATGAAAATCTGAGAATAAAAACGAATAACGAAATAAATGTAACACAAAAATACACATAAAAACTAGAAATAGAAAAGAAGAGAAACAATGAAAAATCAGTAAATATATAACTTGAATACATGCAAGATATGCCATATAGATTACAAAGCATGGGAAGAGAAAGTACTAAGAAGCATAGGAATGTAATACGTTGATCCCACGTGGTCGCAAGGTAACATACAACAAAATCTACCGATTCTCCAGAGCAAATCGACTGCGACATCCGAGGAATACGATCGGATGGCTGTGACCTGGACATCGTGAGCTTCTAAATGGCCAGTATCATTGAAATGGATGGCTACAGGGTCACAGAGCATTGGCGTATGTCGCGCAAGTGTTGGGCGAATCGGTCACTGAGTCTGTCTCGCCGATATTCCCATAGTTCACTGGTGAACAATGTTTTATTCCGTCATCTGTCTACCCTTAAGTCAAATCCTGAGATCCGTTCAGTCTTCCCCAACTATCCTTTAGTGGCTTACAGACGGGACAGAAATCTTAAGGATATGTTGATACACAATTGCCTTAAGTCCAATATCCAGACTCATTTTGGCACTGTCCAGTGTGGCCGTCGGCGTTGCAACACGTGTGCTTATGTGATACAGACGCGTACTGTATATTTTCCTTTAGCCACGTTTGTTATTGAAGATGGTTTCACATGCGAGTCCCGTTATCTTATCTATGCCATTATCTGTAAGCGGTGTAACAAGGCTTATATCGGCGAGACAAGCAAGAGGCTCAGTGACCGATTCGCCCAACACTTGCGGGACATACGCCAATGCTCTGTGACCCCTGTAGCAACCCATTTCAATGATACTGGCCATTTAGAAGCTCACGATGTCCAGGTCACAGCCATCCGATCATGTTCTTCAATGATCGCAGTCGATTTGCTCTGGAGAATCGGTTGATTTTGTTGCATAGTACCTTGCGACCACGTGGGCTTAACGTATTACATTCCTATGCTTCTTAGTACTTTCTTCCATGCCTTGTAATTTATACGGACATATGTTTCATGTTATAAAGTTATATATTTATTTGATTTTTCATTGTTTCTCTTCTTTTCTATTTCTAGTTTTTTTATGTTATATTTATTTCGTTCTTCGTTTTTATTCCCAGATTTTCATTAAAAACGTTTGTATGTAGTCGTCCATATGTTTTTTAATTCGTCCTGCTGTTGTTCGTTTGCTTAATAAATGTCTTGTTGGTCGAAACGTTGCTGTAATTTGTTAATGTTTTTGTAATTTGTAAAACTACAGTACTTTGTGTTTACGTGTTTTGTTTTATACCCAACACGAAATCACAAGCTTGTAAAACTCATATTTACATTGATAGATATAAAGAAATCACAACTTACTAAAACTCATATTTACATTGATAGACATAAAGAAATCACAACTTACTAAAACTCATATTTACATTGTTAGCAGTGGCGGCTCTTGGTCATTTTTTTGGTGGGGTCAAAATTTCGCTCTACTTTGGTGCCTGCTCACCATGTTTATATGTTTTCTCACTGTGCTCAGATTTCCTATGCATCGAGACTCTCATGACACGCAAATCAATTCGAGCTCCCACCTCGTGGCTCCGAGTTTCGCCCCATAAGAGTCTAGTCTCTTCTCAGGATGCATCCTTCATCCCTTTATGTCTAGTTGTTCAGCTTTTCCTATCGGCCGGGAGGGATGTGCATTAATAGTCACTCTGGGATTTTGCACGTCTGTGTTGCGATCGGCTCTCATCCAATGTAACTGCGTCTACATCACTACTTATACCTCGATCCTACCGCTTAGCCAGACAGGAACCGTTGTCTGTTTCCAGGGTCATCACGTGGAAGTGGGGTAGGATCTCGGTTAGTGCCAGCTCACTAATACTGGCGCGACGTTGTCCCTATGCGCCTTAGACCCCATTACCCCTTGTAGGAAAAAAACAAACGCTTCTGTTCTGCAACAGCTTGATATTAAAGAGAGTTGGTTATTAAATAATATAAATCAAGGACAATTAAATATTTCGGACACATCAAACGACAGGAGCGCCTAGAGAATATTTTTTTTGAAACGTGTCTGCAACGCAAATTGACAATACGGCACCCACATGACAACAAACCACAAATTTGTGAATGAGATCAGAGCATCGTAAAAATATTGCCAGTATGTCTCTGTATGTAGTCGTCCATATGTTAGTGGTTTCTTTATTCGTCACTCCTGTTGTTCGTTTGTTTGATAAAGGCCTTGTTGGTTGAAACGTTGCTGTATATTGTCATTGTTTTTGTAATTTGTAAAACTACAGTACTTTGTTATTACGTGTTTCGCCATTAAAAATGGTAAACTTGCTAACCTAGATCAAGTGACGTCAGTCACAGCCAACTCTAGATAACCAGGCCAGAAAAATGACCAGGAGTTCCTTGATCTAGATAAGTAAAGGGGTGGAAAATATAGAAGTTTGGAAGAACACTGCAGCTTTTTGTAATTTTACTCAATTCTTTGTCTAGGTTATTTATTGGTGAAAAATACTCATAATATTTATATTACTTATTGTTAAACTTAACTTGTTGCATAATATAACTTTGATTTAGCATTTTGTGTTGATTTTAAAATGAATCCGTCTATATACACCAATACTGAAATGCGAGGTCTCGTGGTGTAGTTGGGGTCTGATTTCCCATAATTCTTACCTGGGTCCAAAGGCACATACGTTTATAGTTGGCTCCGCATCAGTCGATCGGTCAGAGTTCACGGAAGCGGACGTAAAGGGGAACCATGCTCAAAGGTCACGAATGTCGTCGCATTTATCGCTGGAGACAAGATGTATTAATGAAAGGTACAGTTCCATAAAACTAATCTTATTATAAGAAAGTTTGCTATTTAGTACCATTATTTTCTATAATTGTATACTATTTTTATATAAAATAAGGGATTCAATCGATAATTAAACGAACTATTTGATCTAGAGTCCTTGTTTATCTGAGAAGTAGTTTGGCTGGGTAAGAATGAATATATCTTCCGGCGAATGAAAATGACATTGTTTTGGCAATTATCATTGCAATAGCGATCAAAGGTCAGAGATCGCAATGTTACATCTTATGTAGGAACTTGTAAACTAGCCCCAGAAATAGTGCACGACATAATACTTGAAGTATTAGAGGCAAAAAGATGAGTTTCAGTATATATAATGTTTTTTAATAAGGAGATAATATATAAATAACAGGATTTTTGCGTGGCCTTCCTCTCGCCTTCTTTCCTGATGTTCTGTTGTAGAAGACTCTATTCTGATATAATATTTATATTTTTATGTTATATATTCAACTTTCAAAGCTAATCAGTGTCAAGTTAAAGTAATAATTACGAAAAAATAATATCTAAAATAATAAGTACACGTTAATTCTTTTCGGTTTGGTAGGACCAGTTCTTACTGGCCCCTAATGAACAGGGTCGTATACTAATTAGGGGTAAAAGGTTATGAATTTCAAATTTCAGACTTTGTATGATATTTTAGCGTTATACAAGCGTATATCAACTTTCAAAGCTAATCAGTATCCTGTTGAAAGTAATAATTATAAACAAATAATGTCTAAAATAATAAGTACAGGTTACTCAATATTTTTGGTGGGTCGGGCCACACTGGCCCTTAATGACGAGCCGCCCCAGTCCATATTTGTGTTAGATTATAAACTATGCTTTTCAGTGGTCGTGCAATAGTGGTGCTTGAAAACAGGGATCTTTGAATCATTCTTCTTCTTCTTTCTTCTTATTTTGTCGTCACACTGTTACCGCGTTGTTGCTCTAGTGTCGTCACATGTCTACCTTCGCGTTGTTGCACAGTGTCGTCACATTGTTACCGCGTTGTTGCACAGTGTCGTCACACTGTTACCGCGTTGTTGTACAGTTTCGTGATTTTCTGTTTTTCTCTTGCGCTGTTCTGGTGGCTTAGGTCATTGTTATTGTTGCTCTTTGACAGGATTCTGATATGCCATCTAACCATCTTTTTGCTGGCCTTCTCTCGCCTTCTTTCCTGATGATCTGTTTTAGAAGACTCTATATATTGTGAAGTTGGATGCATTATTATTAAGTGGCAAAATCACTTCATTCTTTGTTTCTCAATGTAATTCAAGCAAGGTTCTGTGCCAACTTTTTTCTTATGCTTTTTTTTTTTTTAAATTCATTGATATCGCAATTGTAGCGGTTATTTTATTTATTATTAGCTTTACATAATCCTGGTTAATTTAATCCATTTTTTCGTGTTGTAGTTCCTGGCTAATTAGTCATTATTAGAACGTTCTAGCTTTGGTATTTGTCTCAATATTAGTTCATCAGCGATCTTGGTGCTGCACTTAAGATTTGTTCATTACAGACGTATTTGCTCTCAGTTAACACATTATATTTCTTGCTAGTTCACACATCAATATGTTAACATCGTCACAGTCTATGACAGTTAACACAATATTAACGTTCACAGTCCATGACAGTTCACATAATATTAGCGTCCACAGCTGCATGACAGATTCACATAATATTCAGCAGTCTTTACAGTCCATGACAGTTCACATAATATTAACGTTCACAGTCGCATGACAGTTCACATAATATTAACGATTCACTAGTCCGCATGACAGTTCACTCAGACATTAAGCAGTCATGAGCCTAATACACATCTGAGTAAGTTCACTCAGACATTACACAACATGTAAGATCATTATGTTCTTCTTCGTGTTTATTTTATTGACCCAGTCTTCATTTATTTTATTGACCCAGTCTTCATTTATTTTATTGACCCAGTCTTCATTTATTTTATTGACCCAGTCTTCATTTATTTTTAGTCTGTTGTTCATCTAATGGCTGTCTTTGTCAAAGTAAATATATTCCTCTCACAACGTTGAACTCTTCTCGTAAGACGTAAGACATAATGAAAGACGTACATGCATCCAGGATTTCCAAAACACTGACTCGGCCTGGCAGAAGTCAGACGAAAATAAGAGTACAGCTCTCCTCCAACTCTACATACAGCAGACAGATCACAATGACGAGACAGAAATGACTCAGGGGGCCATAGAAGAGCTTTGCATCGCTGTTGTGTTGGTTGAAGAGCTATGTATAACTGCGGAGGTCATCAGGACAACACTGAAAACCTCTGGAAGCACTGCACCAGGACCTGATGGCATTCGATACAAGGATATTACTGATTTATCTAAAGACGACATCGAGGAACTGGTAAAAGAATTCAACGTCAGCATCCAGGACGGTGAGATCAGGGAGGAGATCCAACAAAGATCACGCTCAGATAGCCGGCTACAGAATCATTGCATTGCAAAACACGACAGGCAAGCTTCTTGAAAAAATCGTGGCACGTCGACTGGCATGTGACCTCGAAAGTCGTCGTATCTTCCCACCCACTCTTGGAGGTTACAGATCTGGGAAAGAAACATGGTGCAACGCTGCGGTCTTCGCCTATGATGTCTTCGAAGGTGTCCATGCAGGTATTGAAACATGTGCAGCAATGGTGGACTTGGAAGACGCATACAACAGAGTGCCCTATGATTATCTTATGCACCAGCTCATCAAACTCCAGGTGCATCCCTTATACATAAGATGGATAGCTGCTGCGCTGTTCAAAAGGAAAGTTGTACTGCAATGTGGTGGTTGGTTTTCTGAACAGGTGACTGTACATTCCGGATTGCCACAGGGCTCTCCTCTTTCCCTGTCTTATTCAATATATACACAGTGTCAATCACAGAACAACAACTTGATGGCAGAGGTAGAACTCTGTCATTTGCTGATGACATCCTAGTGTATAGACAAGGGAAGGACAGAGATGCAATTGCCGGTGAGACAGAGGGAACTCAACTGCATCACAGACTGGTGTGATGTCTCAGGTGCACTAGTCAACCCTACCAAAGCAGCAGTGACATGGTTCTCACTCAATAATCATACCGTTAACGCATGTACGCTTAGTGTGAAACTTCACTGTATTGTTTTGCCCATAGATAAATCGATGAAATATTTGGGTGTGACATTTGACCGAAACTTGTGTTTCCGGGAACATGTTGAGTATGTCATTGTCAAGGCACGCAAAGGTTTGGTGGCAATGAGAGTCATGGCGGCTGTTAACATCGAGCAACGACTGCTTGTTATCCTATATCAGACACTGGTCCTCTCCACCATTGAAAATGCAATGGCCATCCTCACTGTCAGCAAAACGCAAATCGAAAGACTGGAGAGAATACAGAACGAAGCTATGCGCATCATTCTCGGTTGCACAAGGGATACACCCTGTGTGGCGATGAGGTTTCTCCTGGAGATTCCGACCATGGAGTATAGACTCAAGATAGCTAGAGCACGTGCCTATCTCAAAATAAGTGCCAAAAGGATCACCCATTGCATGAACAGCTCAGCACCAGTGGTGGAAATCCGCAAAGCGGGCAAGTCATGGGTTGGCCGTGCCGCAGATACTGTTCAGCTGGTATGCGGGCTCAATAATATTGACTATGGGGAAAAATGGATACCGATGCCTCCAATATACTGGAACACTTTTTCAACCATCATTAAATTTGACAAAGGTTGAAGAGAAGGAAATCCCGTAGCGTTGAATGCAGACGTCAAAGCCATTATCGATGAAAACTGCAATGCAGACGACGTTGTGATCTACACGGATGGATCGGTAGTTCGTCACAAAAAGTCTGCATGGGCCTTCTCTGCAAGATCATGTGGCAGAATGGTCAAGGAAGCCAGTGGTGCATTTAGTATGACAACAAGCAGCATGACAATGGAGGTACTGGTGGTGACCAATGCACTACTCTGGCTAGAGTCACAAAACTACACTCATGCGTGCATTCTGAGTGACTCATTGAGTATGATCCGAAAGGTGGAGGCCGGTTCGGTGCGCAGGCAATGGACTGAATCACTGCAGGCGTCAACAATTTGCAGAATTACACTTGTCTTTGTTCCGGGGCACATGGGTGTCGTTGGCAATGAGAGCAGACAGACTGGCTGACTCTGCCGCTATATCAGAGGGCCAGCCAGTAGACAGAGCTGATATCGTGAACGCCCTCGTAGAGCGTGGCCACAGAGAAGACCTTCATCTAAACCAATCCACGTCGGCTGCTAGATTGCGAGAACTGGGTTTGAAGATTGGTGTGGCAAGAAAAGAACGATACAACAGGTATACGAATCGGCTCATCAATCAAAATAGAGTTGGTACGGTCAGTCGCTGGACGCTGTTGGAGATATTGCGTAGGAGATCGGAGCACCTATGGACATGTCGGAGTGCAATGAAGATATTCCAAACTGAAACTGAAACTGAACTCTTCATAGAGTCTACAAGTAAATATATTCCTCACACAACGTTGAACTCTTCATAGAGTCTACAAGTAATTTCTCCATAATGCTTTGATTTATTGATAGATTGATTGATAGAACCATCATCATCATTGTACTTTGGTGAGTAAGCACGTGTGCTCCGATCTTTTTCCATAATGCTCTATTTTGTGTAACTGTCTGAGTTTCCTTGATGAAATTTCATTCAATGTTTCTTATCCATAAACACACACATTTAGAACATCATCGCCATTTTCATCATCTAATAATGTTTACCAGTGATGTTATTGTTTTTGTCATGTATCATCTAATTTATACCAAATCTTCTCATGAATCTAGTAAGAGAATTGTTATGAAAATACTCTAATGTGTATGTAATCTATGATGTTTGAAAAAATCAATCAATATTACGTTAATATTATTCATATATTTTAAAATTTTGTCTTGAAATATCATTTCTTTTGATTGAATTAAACGACAAAGCTTAGTTTCTTTGTGTATTTTTGTTACTGCATACTTTTCTGATTCCTCCTCTGATCAAATTCTACTTTCAAAATATACAAATTCTTAGCTTTTCTATGAGTTAAAAGGTAATTGGTAATCTTGTTCTAGTTGTTTTCTCATTAGCCTAGTATGCACCAAAAATGCCATAAGACAACAAGCACAAGAGGTACTGGTGGACCAATCTTCGCAAGTCACAACTCCTCATGCGTCATTCTGTGACTCTTGAGTAGATCGAGTGGAGGCCGGTTCGTGCGCAGGCAATGGACTGAATCACTGCAGGCGTACAATTTGCAGAAATACACTTGTCTTTTTCAGGGCCATGGGTGTCGTTGGCAATGAGAGAGCAGACAGACTGGCTGACTCTGCCGCTATATCAGAGGGCCAGCCAGTGAAACGATATCGAACGCCCTCATGAAGTGACAGAAGACCTTCATTAAACCAATCAATCGCTGCTAGTCGAGAACTGGGTTGAAGATGTGGCAAAAAGAACTGGAACAGGTATACGAATCAGCTATCAATCAATAGACGTTGGTACGGTCGTACTGACGCTTAATATGCGTGGAAGATCGGAGCACTATGAAATCAGTCTGAGTAGGCATGAAGATATTCCAGAATGAAACGAAACTGAATCTCAAAGTCTACAAGTAAATATCCTACACAAGCTTGAACTCTATAGAGTCTACATAATGTTCTCCATAATCTTTGATTTATTGATAGATTGATTGATAGAATACATCATTGTACTTGGTGAGTAGCAGTGCTGATCTTTTCCATATGCTCTATTTGTGAATCTTCGGATTTCCTTGATGAAAAGTTCATTCAATATTTCTATCCCAGAACTACAACATTTAGAGACATCATGCATTTTCATACTAATAATGTTACCAGTGATGTTCACCTTGTTTGTCATGTATCAGTAATTAGACAAAACTTCTCTGAATCTAGTAAGAGAATTGTATGAAAATACTCTAATGTGTATGTAATCATGATGGAAAAAATCAATCAATATTACGTTAATATTATTCATATATTTAAAATTTTTCTTGGAAATCATTTCTTTGAGTTGAATTAAGTTGCACGACAGAGCAGTTCTTTATGTATTTTGTTTCCTTTTTCTGATTCCTCCATCTGTCAAATTCTACAATGACATGTTGGATATTTATAGTTGAAGGTAATGTAATGTTTTCTGTTTATGTCTCATTAGCCTAGTACCCCAGCGTTTATATGTAGTTTAATTGTTGGTCGATGTTTCTGTAAGTATCTATGTCTTGTAATTAGATGAGTACTCTTTATAACTACGATAGAGTTCTTCTTCTTCTTCTTTGAAGCTCCATATCGAACACTTGTTACCCATTCTTTGTGATTTGTATGTGATCTGAACGGGGCTGTAACAGTAGATGCACAAGCATAAACTTACCTGTAACAGAAGGATAGCAGCCAGTATGAGTCCTGCCCAGATAACATTGTCCTCTATGGCATCTGTCAATTGTACGCAACATCCCTGGGTGGACAAATAAATTATGTCAAGGTAGGGCACAGCTCATCATTGATTGATTGAGTGATTGATTGATTGATTGATTGATTCTTCATCTTCTTCAAACACTCCATATCGTCGACCACGTGTTAAACTACTCTTTGTAATTTGTATGTGATCTGAGCATAAGAGCGAGTGTACGTAGTGCCAGTTATGCACCTACAAGTAGGTCAGCCCATTCGATTTCTACAACGCTTTTTACTTACAAGAATAGCTTCCCTAGGCCCCTACCTCAGTCGCCTCTTATGATATGCCTTGTAGGTGGCAGTGTTACTATTATCTGCTCCCTTCTGCGCCCGACAACACACGGGCGATTCAATTTTGTTCTTGAATGTTTGTTTTCGTTCAATTCACATCCATATGTTGTCACAGTGAATATGCATGTTCTCAGAAGTCTTACTTTTGTTTCTTTGCTTGTGTCGTGCCATAGTTTCTTCATGCTGACCACTCTCTGGAGTGCCATGTCTAGTCTTCTTCTGATTTCTTTTGTACAATCTTTGCTTGTGTCGTGTCATAGTTTCTTCATGCTGACCACCCTCTGGAAAGCCATGGCTAGTCTTCTTCTAACTTCTTTCTTACAATCTTTGCTTGTGTCGTGCCATAGTTTCTTCATGCTGACCACTCTCTGGAGTGCCATGTTTAGTCTTCTTCTGATTTCTTTTGTACAATCTTTGCTTGTGTTGTGCCATAGTTTCTTCATGTGACCACTCTCTGGAGTGCCATGTTTAGTCTTCTTCTATTTCTTTCTTAAATTTTGCTTGTGTCGTGTCATAGTTTCTTCATACTGACCACTCTCTGGAGTGCCATGTCTAGTCTTCTTCTGATTTCTTTTGTACAATCTTTGCTTCTGTCGTGCCATAGTTTCTTCATGCTGACCACTCTCTGGAGTGCCATGTTTATCTTCTTCGATTTCTTTTGTACAATCTTTGCTTGTGTCGTGCCATAGTTTCTTCATGTTGACCACCCTCTGGAGTGCCATGTCTAGTCTTCTTCTGATTTCTTTCTTTTGCTTGTGTCTCATGTTTCTAGCGACCTCTCTGTGCATGTCAGTCTTCTGTTCTTGTACAAACTTTGTGTCCATAGTTTCTTCATGCTGACCACTCTCTGGAGTGCCATGTCTAGTCTTCTTCTGATTTCTTTTGTACAATCTTTGCT